>ML364802.1:0-120042 GCA_005239505.1 Nicotiana paniculata | reverse complement strand
GACTTTTTTGAGGACGAAGTCCCCAATCTTGAAGTACCTGAGATGAGCTTTACATTTGTAATAGCGCTCTATGATATTTTTGAGTTGCTATCCGTATCAATGATGCTTCTCTCCGTGTTTCGAGCAGGTCCGGGTTGGTCCTCAATTCATCGTCGTTTTCTCCCTCTGTGGCTGTTGAGAACCTTATGTTCGCTTCGCCAATCTCCACAGGTATTAAGTCTTCTATTCCATAAACAAGTTCAAACGGAGTTTCTCCCGTGAATATTTTTGAAGTTGTTCTGTATGCCCATAGTACCACTGGTAACTCATCAGGCCAGTTTCCTTTGGCTTTATCCAGCCGCTTCTTTAGATTGTTGATGATGACCTTATTCGTTGAATCATCTTGATCATTAGCCACGGGGTGGTACGGCTTTGAAGTGATCCGCTTGATTTTCCAACTTTCGAAGAATTCTGTGATTTGCGAGCCTATGAATTGTGGGCCATTATCGCACACGATTTCCTTTGGTATTCCAAAGTGGCATATTATGTTTTGCCATAAGAAGCTTTTAACTTCCTTTTCTCGCACTTGTTTGAACGCTTCTGCCCCTACCCATTTTGTAAAATAGTCGGTTAGCACGAGTAAATACCGTACCTGTCATTTAGCTGTGGGAAGAGGTCCTACTATGTCCATACCCCATTTCATGAAAGGCCATGAGAATATTATTGGATGCAATAATTCCGCTGGTCGATGCATGTTATTGGCAAACCTTTGGCATCTATCACATTTGAATACGAAGTTCTTGGCTTTTTCTTCCATCTTAGGCCAATATTATCCAGGTCTGAAGTGTTTTCACTAAGGATCTCGCCCCTGAGTGATTTCCACAGTGTCTTTCGTGGACTTCTTTCATCACAAATTCCGTTTGGTTAGGTCCGAGGCCTTTAGCTAGGGGTCCTCCGAACATCTTGCGATAAAGCAAGTTACGAATAAGGCAGTACCGTGCAGCTTTACGGCGAAGTGCTTGAGCTGCTTTCATATCTTCAGGTACGGTGCCATTCTGCAAAAAATTAAGAATTTTGTTTCTCCAGTCCCAGGTTAAGTTTTTGAAAGTTACCTCATTCATGTGCTGGTCTATTATTGAATGAAATAGTTGAACGACAATTGCATTGTCTTTGTTCGTTACTTCCGTGACTGCTGCAAGGTTAGCTAATGCATCTGCTTCTGCATTTTCCTCTCTAGGTATTTGCACTACCTTCTATGTTTTGAATTGTCTCACGAGCTCTCGTGCTTTTTCAAGATACTGTTGCATTCTAGTCTATCGAGCGATGTAAGTCCACTGTATCTGATTTACTACCAGTTGGGAGTCGTTGTTGATCACAATTTTCTCGACTGAGAGCTCCCGTGCGAGTTCAAGCACTGCAATAACATCTTCGTGCTCTGCTTCATTGTTAGTTATAGGATAACACTTGATAGCTTGCCGTGTCTTTTCACCCGTGGGTGATATTAAGACTATGCCTAAGCCGACACCTTTTATATTTGAAGAACCGTCGGTGAACAAGATCCATAGGCCTGGATTAGCACCGTTAAAGAGTTGTAACTCTATTTCTACTTCATGTACAATGTTATTACTAAAGTCAGCAACAACATCAGTTAGTATTTGAGACTTAATTGCAGTCCTAGGCTGATAGATTATTTCATGTTCACTTAATTCTATGGCCCACTTGGCTAATATTCCTGACAATTCCTGTTTATGCAGAATATTTCTTAAAGGATATGAGGTCACAACGGTGATTGGGTGGCATTGAAAATATGGTCGTAATTTTCTAGATGCCATTATTAAAGCTAAGGCTAACTTTTCCAGATGTGGATATCTAGTCTCAGCATCTAGCAAAGTTTTACTTACATAATAGATAGGTGATTTTTTACCTTTTTCTTCTCTTACCAGTACTGCACTTACAGCAATTTCTGAGACAGCCAGGTAGATGTACAATCTTTCCCCTTCTTTTGGCTTTGAAAGCAGTGGTGGTTTCGATAGATAAATCTTCAGATTCTTGAGGGCTTGCTGACATTCTTCAGTCCATTCGAACTGATTCTGCTTTTTGAGAACTGAGAAGAATTTAAAACTTTTTTTGGAAGATTTAGAAATAAACCTACCCAAAGATGCTATTCTCCATGTTAGTCTTTGAACTTCCTTTTTATTTGTTAAAATATCATGTATTTTCTCTATAGCTTTAATTTGAACGGGATTTACCTCTATTCCTCTGTTCGATACAAGGAAACCCAAAAATGTACCTGATTGCACTCCGAAAGCGCATTTCTCTGGATTTAGCTTCATATTATACCTGCATAAAATATCAAAAGCAGTAGAGAGATGCTGAAAATGGTCTTGTGCTTGTGTTGATTTTACCAACATATCATCAATATAGACTTCCATCGTCCTTCTAAGATGTTCTTGGAACATTTTAGTCACTAACCTTTGATAGGTGGCTCCAGCGTTTTTTAAGCCAAAAGGCATAACTTTATAACAGTAAGTCCCCCTGTTTGTAATGAAGGAAGTTTTTTCCTAATCAGAGGGATTCATTTTAATCTGATTATAACCAGAATATGCATCTAAGAAGCTCAATAATTCATGACCTGATGTGGCATCAATCATTTGATCTATATGCGGAAATGGGAATGAATCTTTGGGGCATGCTTTATTTAAGTCAGTATAATCTACGCATACTCTCCACTTGAAATTATTTTTAGGTACTACCACGGTGTTTTCTAACCAGTTAGGGTACATTACCTCTCGTATCGAACCAATCTTCAAGAGTTTCTGTACCTCTTCATTGATCACTTGGTTCTTGAATGGTCCTTGCTTTCTTTTCTTCTGCTTAACAGGTACGAAGGATAGATCTTCATTTAGTTTATGAGTCATCACTTCTGGTGAGATGCCTGTCATATCTGAGTGGGACCACGCAAAGAAATCTGCATTAGCATTTAAATAATCAATTAATTTACCTCTTCGAGCGGGGCCTAGCCTCGTGCCTATATACACTTTCTACTCAGGCTTTTGTTCAAATAATGGAACAACTTCGAGCTCCTACGTAGTTGTTTTGATGTGCTCATCTTCCTCCGGTTCATGAATGACGTCCGGTCTGGAATCTACATCTATTTGGGCAGTAATTTTTCCATGCTTGTTTGGGCGGCGTTACCTGCTTGGGAGATTCCCTTATCTCGTAATTCTTCCACCTCTATTTTCTTTTTGTAGTGTACCACAAAGTTTATATTTCTTACGGTCTGCTGATCGCCTTTGATTTGTTGAATCCCCCATTCAGAGGGGAATTTAATTACCTGATGCAACGTGGAGGGTATCACTTTCATGTCGTGGATTCATGGTCTTCCCACGATCACGTTATAAGCCATATTAGTATTGATGACTTGGAACCTGGTACTTTTGATCACCCCCTCAGCATAAGTGCTAAGCTCAATTTCTCTTTTTGTTATAACCGTAAAGTTATCAAACCCTGATATGGCTCGTGCCCTTGGGATTACTTGATTCTTTAGTAGCATTTCTTCCACGACTCTTAGAAAAATGATATTGACTGAACTACCTGGATCAATCAATACCCTTTTTACGTTAGTGTCATGAATAAGTAAAGATATTACAAGAGCATCATTGTGCGAAATCATTAATCCGTTGATATCTGCATCATCGAAGGTTATATTGTCTTCTTCCATATTTTCACGAGCATGTTTTCCATGTGTAATTGTGAACTTCGTGGTTGTTTTGCAGATCACTCCGTTAACTTCTTCACCTCCGTGTATCACGTTGACGATTTGTTTTGGAGAAGGAGGCTTTGGGGGCCCCGGTCTGTTCCTCATATATGCATGTTTACCTTTATCACTAAACAATTCTGTTAAATAGCCATGTTTCAATAAATTTTCTACTTCACCTTGTAAAAATCTACAATCCGCAGTTTTGTGCCCATGATCGTTGTGGAATTCACACCAGTGATCTGGGTTCCTTCTACTTGGATTTGACCGCATCTTATTGGGCCACTTAACCTTGTCTCCCATGTTCCTCAATATTGAGACAAGTTCAGTAGTACTTACATTAAAGGTATGATCCCCAATTGAGTATTACCTCTAGGTCGTTCATCTCAATCTTTTCTGGATCTAGACGAGGATGAGACTACGTCTCTTCCTTGTGATCTATAGTCCGACCTAGTGTTTTCGAACCTGGGGTGAATATCGCGTCCCGAGGGTCCTAAGTAAGGATCATACCTGTTTTTACCTGATCTTCTATCTGATTCAGGATGTCTGGATCTGGAATGATCTTCATATCTCGAACGAGCAATGATATCTTCTTCTATTCTGAGTTTAGTACTATACCTGTTATATACAATTCCATGTTGTAGCGGGGAATTCTCTTAGACTTTCCTTAAGTCGTCTTGTGGCTTCAGAGCTTTTATCATTTAGGTTGCTTGCAAATGCCATGGCTGCCCTATTATCAGGAACCCTGGGTAACTGCATTCTTTCTTGTTGAAACCTGTCTACAAACCCACGGAGCAGTTCCGTGTCTCCTTGTTTTATTTTGAATATGTCATCCATTCTCTTCTCAACTTTTTGTGCACCAGAGTGTGCTTTTTATAAACGAATCTGCAAGCTCAGCAAAAGAGTCAATAGAGTTTTCAGGGAGAAGAGAATACCAGGTTAGGGCCCCTTTGGTAAGTGTTTCCCCAAATTTTTTGACAAGGACCGATTCAATCTCTTGTTTTGTTAAGTCGTTGCCTTTTATCCCAGTAGTGAAAGCAGTCACATGGTCACGTGGGTCAGTTGTTCCATCATATTTGGGAATGTCAGGCATTTTAAACTTCTTGGGTATAAGCAAGGATGCCGCACTTGGCTTCCAAGGTTTTTGAGAATACCTATCAACATCTATGCCTTTGATGATAGGTGGTACTCCAGGAATTTGTTCGATGCGATCGTTCTGCTCCTTCATCTGTTTCTGCATGGTTAGTAGTAAAGTTTGTAATTCTGGGTTATTAGATATATCTGGTCTCGCTTTGAGAGATTTATTAGGAGTATCTCCTCTTCCTGAGTTTGCCAACCCAGATTAAGGATTTTCCATGGTGAAGGTATTATTAGGAGGTGGCGTCGGCGGTGTAGGTAACGCTGCCGGTAAACCTCTCGCAAATTCTTGCAAAGCTTGGCTTACATACTCTGCAATCATTTGCTTTACACGATCTTGTTCCACAGTTTGATCATTATCACCATTGTTGTTATTGGATCTTTCTGGGGATTGTTCCTTTGAAACACGTGGGGTTCCTGAAGGCGATGTAACTGGGGTTTCACTCCTTTGCTGGTTGTTGTCGTTGGAGTTTGACATAGTTCAGAGGATATCACTTGAAAAGCAAACAAAGATTATCAGGTTCCCGGTAACAGAACCAATTTGTTTAACCAAAGAATTAGACCATTTGACTAAAGCTTATTTCTAAGATGAATACGGGTTATTGATAATCAAGGAAATGGAGAAAAATGAATAACAGACAATATTTGCAGAAATAGAAAAGCGAAGTCAGTTATATTCGAGAATCAGATGCCTTTACAAGCTGTATTCCCATCCCTTATATAGGAGATTCCTATAACGTACGACTCTTGCTATGGTTGCTAATTAATGACTAATTATGACATTAATGAGGTGTTATAAAGGATAACGGTAATTAAGGTATGGTTACATAACGTTCGAGTAATCAATCTCGTTGCTTTGTCTAGATTCATTCTGACCGTGCCTCCTCCCTCTTTTGATCAGGTTGAGTTTCCCGTGGCTGATAAGCTCGAGGGTTTACTAAATCGTGCATCTTTGTTCCGTACATCTTCAAAGAATCATATCCAGTTGTCGCGTTTTCCTGTGTCCACGTGACTGGCTGAGTTGTCAAAAGCTGGCTTACGTGTGAAACTCTTTTTTACCAATACAACACTGAGGCTGGTATTTCCATACAACACTTGTTTAACTCCTGTATACTAAGTCTGGGTGTGGGCGTTGCCCGGGAGCCCTTCAGGTCCTTAGGGAACTTTGATACACCCGGACTGTGAAAAAGCTATGAACACCATATGACAATGAGGTTTAGAGGATTTGGGCCTAATTGAAGGCTCCCTATAGAATAACTTCTCATTTTTCATTTCTGGTTGTGTAATTCATAATCCTTGGCCTGTAATAATTTGTAAATAATTCTGGGGCTGGATAGTGAAACAGGGAGGGGTAACTATGCGTGCCTAGCTATTACAAGGGTAGAAACCATGCTTATGTTTTTTTTATTCCCTATCTGTGCAATAGAGATCCTGTGTAGGTTCATGTGTCCATGCATTAGATATCATGCTACTTAGGATTTATGTGTATTGTATTCAACATCTCATCTACGCTTAGAAAATCCTACCTATAGGATAAATAATAACAATAAAATAAACTGTTATTACGTGATTCTGTCCGTGTAAACATGTCTGAAACTTCATTAGAAGTCCTGTCCCAAGATAAATAAACTGCAATCATGTCTCACCATGCCTGCGCACTTAGAAATCCTGTCCCTAGGATAACATTAACAAGTTGTACTCTTGCTATTCCTGAAGCGGTGCATAATGTTGTGATTTTATGTGCATTTAGAAATCCTGTTTAGGTTACTATGCATCATGTTGCATTAGACATCATGCTATAGGATCGTACTCACTTAACTGCACTTAGTCTAAATATAGATATCTAAAACAGTCCCCTGTTCTAAAAAACTAGTAATTAGTCCTTGCACATCTTCAACACCTAGAATTGCATGTTATTAGCTATAAACAACCTAGAGTCGTTAACAAATCTGAATAACTGTTGCGTGTCATCCTACACCTAGGCAAGCCTTAGGTAATCGACTTAAAAAATAAAACCAGAACTGTCTTTTGTGATTAGTGTTCCACTGTCAGCATGCTTAAAACTAGTAGGCAAGCTTGATTTAGACTTCCTCTCTAAGTTATGCAATGAATCTGTCTTTGTTATTATCACTTAGACACCATGCGTAAGATCTGAATCTGGACCTTAATTGTGTATGAGACATGATGTTTATGTGCACTGTTTGTGGAGGTCTTTGAGCCCTTCCTTGTTTATGTGCTACCCCCTTTATCTGCAATTCTACTTGTTCATTATATGTCGCCTTAGCATTTTCACCTTTAAAACCTGAGGGTCTGCCTAGCACCTCGTTTAGGATAGGAGTCCTAATTTCCTCCGGGACTGATAGGAAGGGACGAGTAACAACATGCAATAGAGGTCGAGACCGACACTCGATTTAGTTACTTTCACGTGGTGGGAAAGGGTAGAATATGGATATGATGACCGGTGCGCTAATACCACGTGTAGCCCCTCTTCGAGGAGTGATTACCGGGTATTGCATTAATGTGATTCATGTTATTATAAACCTAGGATACCTTTTATATGCTTAGATTTTAATCCTCTCAAAAGCTAATTTCTTTACCGTTTTCAAACATCTGCATGCTTAAGACTTAAATCCCCTCTTATTTGAGCCTTTATTTGTTTGTTTTCTAAGCCGTACAAATTCATAGAAACCATTTGGCCGGGAACCACACTTGTGGATCCTGAGGGTGCCTAACACCTTCCCCTTAGGATAATTTCAAGCCCTTTCCCAATCTCTGATTAGTAATGTAGTTGTAATTGAACCCCTTAGGTGCCCTAACGCACCGTTAAAATCGTTAGGTGGCGACTCTTCAAAATATGCAAATCCCTTTCCCAAAAGGAACGAGTTGTCTCAACCCATGTCATAAACCCCTTTCAACCGGGAACCGAAAGGAGCGCTCGGGGGAAAAAAGGGGGACGCGACAAACCCCACTATGATTTTTCTTTAAGACACGAACACATATAGAGAAACACACACAAACTCTTACTCACACACTCTCACTTGTAGTTCTTTTTGTTACTTCTATTTGCTGCTCTGTCTAGCCGGCTGAAAGCCATGGCTAGACTCTTGGATCCTATTTGTTTTCACTTTCCTGTTGTTACCTCTTAACTTGTATGTCTCCACTTCTGCTATCATTCAATATGCTATGTAATTAGACCTATGTTCTCCCTGTTTACTGCTTTTAAAACAGCATGTCTATCTCTGTTTGCCCTTATGCTTCTGTTTGTTGGCATGCTTTAACTCTTGTGATTTTGTCATGTCCAATGTGTTAGTATGGTTAACACACCTTAGCATAATCTTGTTTGATCCAGGGTACTTATTCACCTGTTTCTCCACTAGCATGTTTTAACTCCTATATTGTTTTATGTGTTTACCTTAGCAGGTTCCTGATTAATTCATGATTTTCATGCTCTCAACTTTGCTACCTTTTCTGTATGACTGCCCGATCAGTAACTTGATCCCAGCATGTTGATATCTGTTTAATATATGCCTATATGCTCACCTAGTAATAGCTAATGAACTAAGTCAATCCTAGGCAATGTGAAACCTTTTGAATTGATTATGACCATGTTTTGTCTGTTGTTTGACTACTGAGTTCATATCTGAACTCCATAGTCTAAATGTGGTCCTGCTTATAGTTCTTGTAATCTGGTAATCCATTTTATTCACTTCTAAAATCCAAAATATTTTTCCCCCTAAAATTACCTCCTACTTTTATATACTATTTTCAACTCCTACTCTTAGATATCTAGGGTCCTGCCCCTCCAGTGTGAGCACTGCCTAGGAGTCTATGAGACTCCTCCGAACTCTGACACACTGGCGCTGGCCTTTCCAAACTTGTTCACAAAATTGTTCTTTGAAAAGGTTCTGGTGTGAGCATTGCCCGGGGTCCTTGAGGCCCTTGAGAACTTTGACACACCAGAAGCCATTTGGTGTATTATGGACTATTGGTGTACCTCAGGCTTGCTTGAAGGCCTGGCTTCCAAGATTAACATTGGGCCTGCTAAGGATCCCTATAGTATAGTGACTTTCATTATGTAATTCTTTTGTATTGGCCTGTAGTAATAATCTTTGTAAAACAAATATGGGGTTATTAATAAAAGCTGGGAGGGACTTTATATGTATATATTATTGTTGGGTTCGGGTAGAAATCATGCCTATAGGTTATTGTGATGATGTTTTATATGCATTAGAAATCATGCCTATAGGACTTATCTCATTCTTTGGAATCCTGAATTTTCACTTTTTTGCGTCTTAGAAATCCTGCTTCTAGGTCGTCATCAATTCTGCCTCAAGTACCATATTTTCAAAACCCCTATGTATGCATAAAAAATCATGTTCCTAGGTTCTTTTGGACCTCGAGGGGTTCCTAACACCTTCCCCTCAAGGTAATTTCGAGCCCTTACCTAATCTCTGGTAAAGTAAACTGATTTATGAGTTATTTGTTTTAGGTGCCTTAACGCACATTAATCCGTTAGGTGGCGACTCTTAAAATTCCATACTTCATCCCAAAAGGAAATGAGTTGTCCCAGAATGTCGAAACCCGAACTCCGCAAGGAAAAAAGGGGGCTCGACAGTTACTATATCATTAGATAATTGATTCTTTAGGTTTTGAAGGAAGGTACTTGTAGGATAATGAACAGATGATTGGATGATTGAGAGTATAGCCAATATCTTGCGCTTACGTTGGAAGATATTACCAAAAGTGTATTTATTCCAGTGAATGACTACCTCTTTAAAGAGTTTTGTGGTATCAATGAGTGTTGAGTTCTTTGCCCGAACTTGATGAACTAATTGGTGGAACTCGGGGTGTGAAGTCCACATAGTTTTAAAACGAAAAATCTTCTTGGTAAAATGATGCCTATATTCTAAAGTGAGTAGAAGAGGGCAATGATCGGAATAGGTTCTAGGCAAGTATTGCATTTTTGCCTCAGGGTAGATTTATAACAAATCATATTTACTAAAATACGATCAAGTCGTTCTAAAATTGTGTACCCATGTCTACATTTATTAGTCCATGTAAAGCGGCTACATTGAAACCCTAAGTCAAAATAAATTGCAATAGTTAAGACAATGTGTAAAGTTGTCTGCTATATTGTTACTGTACTAATAGGCCGCCCACCAAATTTTTCATGGGAGCCTAGAAGTTCATTGAAATCTTCGCCCACTAATAGTACACTATATTACATCCTATCTTGTAAATGGCTCCATTCATTGTGTCAAAAAGTCATATGACTTCATAAACTTATATGCAGAGGCGGACCCATGTGTATGGGTAAGGGGTCACTAGACCCCGTAAACTTCGACCGAAATCCTGTATATATATACGTATATACCTTGAAAATGATTAATTTAAAGCAGTTGGCACCCTGAACACTAAAAGTATTTAGGGACACTGGTTGAGTAGAATAATGTGTCCCCCACGTAAAAATTCTGGGTCAGCATATGCTTATATGCATTTTTACATATGTACATTGCATGTACACAGTACAAAATTGTAAATTGTAGTAGGTGTTGAGTCTGCTGAAAAGAAAGCGAACGAGGAGACGTATGGTATCTCATAGTAGGAAGAGTTATATTAGTATTATAGTCCGTTTGACCAAGCTGCAAAAATCAGCTTATTTTGAGAAGTGTTTTTTCTCAAAAGTGCTTTTTTCAAAAGTACTTTTGGTGAGAATCAGTTTATGTTTGTCTAATTAATTTGAAAAATACTTCTGTGCAACAATTAATGTTTGACCAAGCTTTAAAAAACTGCTTCTAAGTGTATTTGTCTCAAAAATACTTTTTAAAAAAGTGTTTTTAGATAGAAGTTATTTTTTTCTGCTTCTCCAAAATTGCTTCTGCTTCTCCTCAAAAGCAGTTTTTTTTCTTTCAAAAGCTTGCCAAACACCTTAATTTTAGAAAAAAATACTTTTGACAAAAAAAAAAAACGCTTTTGCCTCAAAAGAAGCTTGGCAAACAGGTTATTAGTTGGGGAGTTCTTTTATGAGAAATTTTCAGAAACCACTATTGTTTAGTGGCTATAACTTCTTATAGCTACCATATACATAATTACTTTCTATAGCTACTATTCAGTTGTTATGGTAGTGTATTCACAGTATTCGCATTGTTGTATTCATGAATACAGCAGCAAAAAGCGCCTAAAAATCAGGGTCGTTCAGCAGTACGCGCATGTATTCGCGTTGTTGTATTCATGAATACAGCAACAAAAAGCACCTAAAATCAAGGCAGTCCAGCTGTACGCGCATGTATTCACATGTATTCGCGATGTTGTATTCATGAATACAACAGTAAAAAACGCCTAAAATCACGGCAGTCCAGCTGTACGCGCATGTATTCACATGTATTCGCGCCATGTATTCATGAATCCAGCAGCAAAAAGTGCCTAAAATCAGGACAGTCCAGCTTTACGCGCATGTATTCACATGTATTCGCGTTGCTGTTTTCATGAATACAACAGTAAAAAAATACCTAAAATCATGGGTCCAGCTGTATGCACATGTATTCACGCCATGTATTCATGTATACAGCAACAAAAAGCGTCTAAAATCATGGCAGTCCAGTTGTACGTGCATGTATTCACATGTATTCACGTTGTTGAATTCATGAATACGATAGTAAAAAGCGCCTAAAAACAGGGCAGTCCAGCTGTATGCGCATTTATTCACATGTATTCGCTTCATATATTCATAATTACAGTAACGACAATCACCTTAAAAATAAGTATGTCCAGTTGTCTAAGAGAAGGGAAAAGCATAAATAGCATATTTCGTGCCTTATTTCATGCCTCAATGGTAGTATATACTATAAATACTTATTTTGCTATAAAATATAAAAGGTAACTTTATAAAATAATATTTTAAAATAATTTTGATTTATAATAAATAAGGTGTATACCTTTTTTATATGAGTTAAAATTTCCTTTCTTTTATTTGAAACTTGTAAATCTTATGGTTAATTCATCATTTTACTAGCTTAATAATAACATCTATTTTCTTAAAACGAATCAACGATTATACATTTTTGTGATACTGTGTTTTCAGTATGTTTTCTACATGTAAAATTTTAGCTTGAACTGTTTACCTGATTGTTTAATTTGGTCAAGAATAAATCCAAAACACAGTTTATTTTCAAAAAAGAAAATCAAAATCAAATCTAACGGTCACAAAATTTCGGTTCCCACGAAGACCCGACCCATAGCCCGGATTGCGAGCCCAACTACAAACGAAAAGTCCAGATTACAAACGAGACTCCCACGCTAGGGTTTAACAAAGGGTTTTTTTGCTTGATTTTTTTTTCTTTTCTCAGTGGTGCAAAATGGCTTCTCTAATGGCGATTCGCAGAGCTCGAATCTCCATTTCCACTTCCTCACACAAGGTACGTTTATTATACAAATCTTCACGTTCTATTTCCGACCTCAAATTCCCTAAAACCCTAACCTTAAACTCCCCGCTCTTATCATTACCTCTGAAAACCCTATCAACATTCGCAGCACCGAACGATGCTCAACAAATTCCCCCACCCCCCTCTGATTCACCTAGGGTTCCGCAAAACAGGGATTTTGCAAGCCCTGCTCAACAGTGGAATAATCAAACCCAGAATTATCCGAATAATAATCATATGAATACGTCGTATCCTCAGTATCAAACTCAAAATCCTAATCAGGTTAATCAAGGTTATCCAAATTATGGAAATGTTAATCCCGGTCAAGGATTTGCTAATCCTGGTCAAGGATATAGCCAAGGTTTTCAGAATCAGAACCTTTCTCAGCGTCCAAACATTAGTGACAGGCACAATATAAGCCCTGATGTTCAAAATCAGAACATTCAATATAGGCCAAACACCGGTGAGCCTCGAAATAACCTGTCTCCTGGAAATGCTAACCAATGGAATAATCAAAATCAAGGCTTCAGACAACAAGGTTACCCTAGTGCAGCTCCAAGTTATCCACAAGGCGGGTATCAGAATCCGGAACGCACACAGCACCCTAATTGGAATCAAAATTATCCACAGCCTGGTTCTGGTAATCAGTGGAGTAATCAAAATCACATGCCAAGATTAAGCTCAGGTCAACTTCCTCAGGCACAGAGCGTCCAGCCAGGAAGCGGGTTTCCGATAAATAGTCAATCTCAGAACCAAGCTCAGGTTGTGCAGAATCAAGTGCCAAATGTTCCTCCGCCTACTGTTGATTTAATCAGCTTGTGCCGAGAGGGTAAAGTTAAGGAGGTTATTGAACATATGGAGCAGGGAGTAGTTGGTGATGCGCAATGTTTTGAGATGCTCTTTGAGTTATGTGCGAACTCGAAGAAACTTGAAGATGCTAAAAAGGTGCATGATTACTTTTTGAGATCAAAGTTCAGGAGTGATCTTCGTTTGAACAATAAAGTTATTAATATGTATTCCAAGTGTGGAAGTATGATAGATGCACGCAGGGTTTTTGATCATATGCGTGATAGGGATATGGACTCGTGGCATTTGATGATAAATGGATATGCGCTGAATGGATTGGGGGATGATGGTTTGACATTGTATGATCAGATGAGGGAGTTGGGAATGAAGCCAAATGAGGAAACTTTTCTCTATGTTTTCGAGGCTTGTGCCAGTGCAGACGCCATTGATGAGGCTTTCATGCATTTTGAGTCGATGAAGGCTGAGTATGGAATTGCTCCGCAGGTGGAGCACTACTTGGGACTTATGGGTGTTTTAGGAAAATGTGGACATCTTGCTGAGGCAGAGGATTATATCACTAAGCTCCCATTTGAACCAACAGCAGCTGTCTGGGAAGCGATAATGAATTATGCTCGTATACACGGCGATATTGATCTTGAGGACCGAGCTGAGGAGCTGATGGTTGGTCTTGATCCTTCTAAGGCTGTTGCTAATAAGATTCCCACTCCGCCACCGAAGAAGCAGTTAGCAATTAATATGCTTGAGGGAAGAAATAGAGTAGCTGAGTCTCGTAATCCAACCCTATATAAGGATGATGAGAAGTTGAGGGCTGCAATGAAAGAACAAGCTTATGTGCCTGATACCAGATATGTTCTTCATGATATTGATCAGGAAGCTAAGGAACAGGCTTTGCTATACCACAGTGAGCGTTTAGCCATTGCGTATGGTCTGATTAGCACACCTGCTAGAACCCCTTTACGCATTATAAAGAATCTCCGTGTATGTGGTGATTGTCACAATGCTATCAAGATTATGTCAAGGATTGTTGGGCGAGAGTTAATTGTCAGGGACAACAAACGGTTTCATCATTTCAAGGATGGCAAATGTTCTTGTGGTGATTACTGGTGAATAACGGTGGCTAAAGCAGTATTTGTAGACTGGCTGCCTCAATTCTTAGGATCATCAAGAAATCATCAAGACTCTGCATGCTGGAATGAGTATGATGCTGAGATCCCTATAGACCTGTTATGACACTGTTCAGGATCATCTCAAATCACCAACAACTTGCATGTTTTGATAATTACAATGCCAAATATCACCATATCTTGCAATTTATGGATTGCTTGCTCTCTTGTGGATACCAAAGACTCGTAATAGTAGTTTGTATCTTTGTGTTTAAGAGATTAGTCAGCAAAGTGCCAGTCTCCGTTTAATGTTCCATTTGTATCTGCACAATATTTTCACGGTGTCTTCTGGTTTTCACTTGGCAGGAAAATGCTTTAGTTGGGTTATGTTATTGTTTCATGAATCTCAGAGATGTATACTTTTTACAAATTGACTACTAACTTGCATGCATATGTGAGGCATCCTAAATCGTGAATTAATAAATTAAATAATTTCGTTTATTCTGTAAAAGTTGTACAACGCAATAGAACACCTTTTTATTTTAGTTGGATGACAAAATGGTCTTCTTAGGCGAAATATCTGGAAATTTGGCTTTTCTATTTTACATGTTTTTTCTTTCCTCCTGATATACTCTCTTATTACTTGCTTAATTCTATCATTAGATTCTGAAACGTCCAATTTTAAGTGGTGGTTTAGATTTTCCAAATTCTGTTGATATTACTAATTACCCTTCCCAGACCCCACTTGTGCGAAACTACTAGATTTTTTTTTTTGTTAGTTGTTGATATTACTAATTCGAGTCTTACATTAACTGTGGACTATATAGTCCCTTGTCAGTGGTATTCCTTTTGGTTTAGACTTTAGATGCTATAGGTTTCTTTTTGTTCATCACTCATAAAGAAACCTGCCCATATTTGGTTTGTTTAAAGGACCGGAGAATGCTTTGAAAGAGGAGCAGAAAGCATTCTAAGATCTACGATGTTTAGACTTTTCTGCAAAATTATCATTGAGAACATATTGTATCATTGATCACTAACCGTGAACCAATTATTGGGTGGCTTCAAAAAACTATGTTTTTTATTAATAGTAGATTAACAGTTTTTCTTGTTATTTATTTGCTTAAATTGATTTATTTTAGGTCTTCTGTATGATTGTTCCTTATCCTTCAATATAAATGCAAAAACTTTAGCTTATGTTAACGTGAACCTTATCTTTATTGAAGTCCTTTATATAGGTTCTTTTGTCTTTTAACCCCTTTGTTCTTCCTCTTCTTATACCCAGTTTGGCCAAGCTTTAGTTTGGGCCAAAGGTATTTTTTTTTTAGCCAAAAGTACTTTTGCCAAAAATTGAGCTGTTTGGCCAAGCTTTTGGAAGGAAAAAAAAAATGCTTTTGAGGAGAAGCAGAAGCAGAAAAAAGTAGCTTCCTTCCAAAAGTACTTTTCTGAGAAGCACTTTTAAGAAAAATACACTTAGAAGCAGTTTTCAAAAGCTTGGTCAAACATTAATTACTGTTCAAAAGTGCTTTTCAAATTAATTGGTCAAATACAAACTGTTTCTCACCAAAAACACTTTTTTTATCGAGGAAAGGAACGATGAAGAAAATGCCTGGGTGTGTATGATGATGTTTCTCCCTGATACTCTGAAAGTGGATGTGCCACCTACAATGGCGTCATTTCCATCTTTTGCCATGTGAATTAATATGGGAGGCAATTAACTTTCTCATTTCTGATTAAACATGATTTTGCAAACATCATACGAGATGTACCACAGTGGCATTAATTAACACCAAGAATTACACTAGTCAGCTTGTTCCATGCTTGGTGCAATGGATCTTATTCTGAAACTTATGGTCTTGTGAATGCTATTTAACTTTTCATAGTTGCAAAACCTATTGGATGAAACCTTAAATTATAATGAAACTATAAACTTATTATAAAAAAACAAACTAGTAAGAACTAATACTACCAGCCTGCAGAAATCTTGCATTTATACTAGGAACATATAACTAAGCGATAAAAAGCTTCTAACAAAGTGTCATAGTGCGAGTCATCATAGTCATGAATTCATCCAAATCAATCACACCATCTCCATTTGCATCCACAGCCTTCACCATTTTCCTGCAATCTTGAAGGCTACACCTTTGTCCCAGCCCCTTCTGCAACTCGTAAACTTCCTGCACACTGATCTTTCCATCACCATCTTTGTCAAAAGTGTGAAATGCACTCTTCAAATCCATAGGTTTGACACCACCTTCCTTCTTCTGCGCTTCCACAAACTCCTTGAAATCAATAAATCCATCACCATTTGCATCTGCAACGTCGAAAATCTTTTGTACTTCCCTTGTAAGGAGGTTTTTCTTCCCCATGGATTTGAGAATAGCCTTGTATTCTTCTGGTGAAATCTTGCCATCTTTGTTTGAATCAAATTTATCAAACACTTTCTTTAGTTCATCCACACTAAGTTTGTAAATAGGCAATAAGCCTGAGTTTTGTCGCTCTTTGGTAAACATTCTAGTTGGCTTACGCAGGAAACTCCTCTTTGAGAGGTTGTATTGGAAATCAAGAAAGCTAAATTTCGACATTGGAGAGGTTATATTGTATTTGGGAGAAGATATCTAAGACTTAAAACTGGAATAAACTTGGAGAATAACATTGTAGCACAGGACCTTAAATAGTAGAATGGTTATGAATAAAGGAAACAGATATTCTGATGCTTAACGCAAAGAAGATAAGGAAGAATATTATTTATTCCTCAACTAATTGTAAGCAACAATATTCTCAATCCAACGTATGAAAGCATAAAAAGAACCAAGAAGGAAACAGCTGAGGTGAAAAAGGTATATAAAGCTATAAATACATTCTAGATCCTCGCACAACTTGCTCAGTTGCTCCAACCGGTTTCACTTCCTTCTCGAAAAGTGCTTTGTTCTGCTACGGATGTATAGAATCTGTCCTTTATTTGACTTGAGAAGATTGGTTTAGAATTAGACCCTCACTTTGCCCCTAAAGGAATACAGCAATTCCGCGATGTTATGTGCCTCTCTTCACAGCTCTCCTAATGTATACTGGTTTAAACAAAATGGTATGAGTATGCTTTTGTCAAGGTGGTTTCAATCATCCAAGTCCCCCATCACTTCAATATCGTTGCGTAGTGTTATTTTTTGCACATAACCTGTAAAGCTAAATAGTTATTTGGGATTAAGATTCCAACATATATATCACCTAACCACGAAAAACAAGTGTAAACCCAAGAAGACAATGCACATATCAGTTCCATATTTATCAAATAATAAGTAAACAATAATCTTGATTTGCAAAATAGCACCAAAGTAGCTTTTAGGGGCTAACTTTTCTATCGTTTGATTACAGCTTCTCGGGGCTAATTTCTGAAGAATAAAAAACTTGTGCAGAGTAATCCCTAGGTGCATATGTACGTACAGCCATCTGTGGAGGAGAATTCTTGTATGCCTTCTCATTTACAAAAATATTTGGTGGACCACATTAGATAGCATTAAAGGAATCAAGAACTTAAATACCATCACAGAGGTTGATAAAGTTAATTCACCACAGACAGCCAGAGAAAGAACGATCTCAGGAATTTATTCTCCCTTTAGAGGCACGAACCTGAATTAAGTCCGAAACTACAAGCAGAAAACACGGAATCTGGAAAACACGCTTTTTCCTTTAGTTTAGAAAAGGTGGACAAATTTAGGCCAGTACATGAAATATGCTACATGACACAGATTATAGGTCAAAGGAGCAATAAGTAAAACAAGACCAAACCCGATATTCTCTCCCAACTCTTAAGACATCAGACAGATGTAGAGATGCACAAGAAAAGGAAAAGCATGTCACGTGATGCATATAGAAGTAAATTTCAAGATCCTGACTCTAAGGACTTGTTTTTCCAGATAAAAGATTGTTTTGAAAGGTTGCCAGAAGTATCACATTTCCAATTTAAAAGCACCTATACCAGCAGCACAAGCCCAAAATAGAAGCTAAACGAAAACCAAGCAACACAAATTACTGAAACAAAAGACACATCAAGTAGAAAAAACTCTATGAAATAAAGAACACATGGCTCCACAATCTCAACAAGATGGTCGCTGCCTTACTGATTTAGAGTTTCCATTACAAGGATCTCTAATTTCCTCTATAGCAAACTATGATATTTGGTGGTCCATCTATTTTCTTAATTCTGTTTTGATATCTCTTCTGAAGTCTATCTATGCACATAAAGAGAACCATTTTTTCCTTTTTTGTTGAGTCCGTTAAGAGAAAAAAACTTCGGAAGATGAGAGATACAATACTGTGTTTTTTGGTGGCTACTTTCTCACTTAAATCCATAAACTAACCAAGGTTTTAACTCACCACCGAGAAACATATATATAGTACTTTTGAATCGTACTTCATTAACCAAATTTACCAAAGGGACATACAGTTCTCTAAAGGTATGGAAGTCTCAATGACAGCTAATCATCAACTAGTTTATAATCTATTCTTCCAAGGATTTTATATTCCAATGAGAAGGCGCTCCTGCTTCTTTACGACCATTTTTATATACTCCTACTGCTTCCAGAACTTCAAACTAATCCTCTTTCTCTCTGTTACAGTCCCAATTTCAACAACTCCTAGTCCAAGAAAAAAAACTACAGGTAACCAAACTTACATGAATGTTCATAGAAGATATTATTCAGGCAGGAAATAAAATTATGATAGTACCGATTCCAGCGCAAGGTATGCATTTACAGATGGTCTCTTTCCCCCTTTTGTTATAGTAACTGACCAATCCCGTCCCTTGGCAACTGCGACATTTTCCAGTCCACTCATAGACGACTTCCTTGCAATCCTGAAATAACGACCAACGGAAAACTCATCAAGCATAGGTTAAAACATACCTTGCAAGCAGTCTTCCTCAATTTATACACAGAGACCATAAATTATTCATAAGAATCATACAGTAGTTGGCAATTCTATCAGTAAGTCTCATAGAATTCTGATAACATAGATACTGTCCTATCCAGTGCCTTAGCTCTTGTAGGTCGTACAGATATCGTTGTCTCGAACATTACTGCATAGGAACTCCCGAAAGTTTTCCGTTTCCTTTTTCTTTGACTAGCCCACTCCCCACTCTCTCTCTCTCCTTTTCTAAATATTCCAAACTCCATACATAACAGAACTCAATCAAGAAAAATGAAATGTTTGTCTTCCCCATATTCATATTTAGTAATTATAAGCACAGTGAAATTCTAAGTCAAGAAAAAGAGGAACAAACAATAACCCACTGTCTAGAACCTGAACTATATATGTATACACAAAACTAAAAAGATAACAAATTTTAAAAGTATGCATATGTGTTAAGAGGGGCACTTACTATTGAACTTAACTAATGAGTATACTGTATAGAAGTTAGCAAATTAAACGGTTCAAATAATTTTACCAGTCTTATCACCGTATATTAGGTCAGTTCTACCAACCTTATCTCAACACAAGACTCTCAACTAGAGCCAACAAGTTTGCAACTTTACAGAAACCCAACAAAAATAAACCATTTCCACGTAAAGAGAAGTTAAAATAAATTTAAAAGAAGAACCTCAATAACGGGGTCACACCGGAGCCGGCGGTCAATTTCGTCAGGCGAAACAGGGGAAGTATCAGGGTAAGTCATAGGAAGAGGAAGAGCATCACTATCATCAGCCAAATAACTCTCTCTATTACGTGACCAACGCCTTTCTTTAGCATTCACTTTTGTGTTCTTATTTAAATTATTATTATTCCCAATTCGCTTATTAGCAATTTCGTCGGAGTTTTGGCTAATTCTGCCAAACCCAGGTGCTGCTGAGTCGGCAGCGGCGTGGCAACGAATGATGGTGGGTTTATGAGGAGGAAAAAGAGAAACTGTGGAAATGGAGGAATTTGGAGGAGTGTAGATTGAACAAGGATTAATTAAAGGCAACATTTGAAAGAAATTAATAAGGTGAATTGTAGTATCATAGAGTAATAATCAAGGGTGTTGTCGAATGTTGGTTTAATGTCATTTATCGGAGAAAAGATAAAGGAGTTACTCTAACAATGTGAGTTTGAAAAACGTGGGTGTTCATTTAAGGAATTTTAAGTGCGCGTTTGGACATAAAGAATCCGACAAAAGGTGAAAAAAAAATTCTAAGTGAAAATAATATTTGAAAATTAGAGTTGTGTTTGAATATGAATATAATTTTTGATTTTTTTGAAGTTTTATGAGTGATCTAAGTGAAAATTTTGAAAAATAATTTTTTGTAGTTTTTTATATTCAAGTGAAAATTGCGTTTTCAATTGAAAATTGTAATTCACTTGAAGATGAACTTTGAAATTTTTCAAAATTTTAAAAGACTCCAAAAATTATTTTTAAAATTTTCACTCAGATCACTCACAAAACTTAAAAAACAACTCAAACTTATATTCATGTCCAAACATAACTCTACTTCTCAAATGTCATTTTTACTTGAAAAATTTTTTCACTTTTTTTTTTTTTTTTTGGAATTTTACATTTCTTATGACCAAACACCCATAAGAACCCGTTTGGACATAATAACTTTTTCACTTATTTTCGAAAAAATTTCATTTTTCTTCGAAATCAGTGTTTGGCCTTCAATTTTCACTTGAAAATAATTTTTGAAATTTTTCGAAAATTTAAAAAATTCCAAAAAACTGTTTTTCAAAATTTTCACTCAGATCACTCACAAAAATTCAAAAATAACCCAAAATTATATTCATCTCCAAACACAATTCTAGTTTTCAAATATCATTCTCACTTGAAAAAAAAATTCACTTCTTTTTGAATCTTACAATTCTTATGTCCAAACGCCCACTTATTATGTATGGACGGAGAAAAGACAACGGAGTTTGCCAAAACGCTGGAGAAGGTCGGTGAAATTTGCAAAGTATAATTCCGAAAAAAATTATAGCCCTGTTTGGTCAGCTTTTCTTTTTTTTTTTTTGCCAAAAGTTTTTTTTTCAAAGTTGAAGATGTTTGGCCAAACTTTTAGAAAAAAGGAAAGAAAGTGTTTTGAGTAGAAGCTATAAGCAGTATTTGAGAAGTAAAAAAAAATAGTTTCTCCCCATAAACACTTTTTTGAAAAGTATTTTAAAGAAAAATACATTTAAAATTATTTCTTAAAAGCTTCATCAAATACTAATTGATGTTCAAAAGTGCTTTTTAAATTAATTAATCAAATACAATATGTTTCTCACAAAAAAAACTTTTGAGAAAAATACTTTTCAAAATAAGTTGAATTTAGAAGTTTGGCCAAACAGACGTATTATATTGGTTTACCTGTTTTACCAAAAAAATATTAACCTTTTCTTAAAACGAATTAATAGAAAGATAGGGGTAAACTCTAACCAAAGATAATTAACTCTAGATCCAAGAACATTACATAGGAAAAATTGAGAATAGTTAGATTTATGAACCCCTCAAGATTATAAAAGATATCAAGTGAAGATAATGGACTTACATTCTCAATCCTGTTATTCTACGATACGCTATAAAGAAGAACGAGAAAATCTCTCGTTGACAGCTACGGACTATATCTTGATTGATTTTATGATGGAGATCACAAGGGTTTGGAATCAATGTTTTGAACCTACTCTTGGGTTCCCCATGGATTCCATTCAGAGAAGGTTCTTCAAGAAAAAGAAAAGAAAAAAGCCCCCCCCTCCAATCATTCTCTTACCCTATATATATACTAGATGTTCCCCCTGACCCAGCGGTCCTTATCCAGGGTGCTTTATTCTGCTATCTATACTTTAGATCGGTCTCTTTAGACGATTTGGCGTGGACCTCGCCGTAAAGGCTTTCTGATGGTTCGATCTCGACCATGGACGAGATGCTCGTCGTTACGGTGTCTTGCGTGCATTATCACCGCTTAATCAACTTCTCGTCGTTCCCTTCTGATGCCTTCCTCACGTGGCCAGATTTCGATCCATACAGTTAGTCCCTCCGCCTATTAGGATTGCCTTTGGGCGAGCACGATGGGCGGACTTCGTCAATTCGAGAACTTTGAGAAATCTGCACGTTTTGGTTGGCGGGAGAGCACCTCTTAGCGGGGTGACGATGTGACATTTCAAAAGCTTCATCAGACCAGTGTGTCGGTTGAAATGACATTAAGTTTTCCAGGTGTCATTATGGCGCACGTTCATCGTATGCCACATCGTTTCCTGTGCCTCTCCCGTTATTTTTTTGAAAAAGGCGACGCTTCATTTCTCGAACTGGTGTATTTATGTGTCTATAAATCAGAGAGTTTCTCATCCAAATGTAGTGTTTCTCATATCATTCACAAGTAGATCCTAAAAGCATTTGCTCTTTTCACCCAATTCTTCATATTTCTTATTTTTTGCCGGCAATCCCTATGGTTGTTACCCTTCTTTCCTTACGTTCACGATCTGTATATCCGCTTAAAATGATGGCAAGTACTTCTTCTTACCCTGACCGGGTCACTGGTGCTCCGGTGCCGGAGAATGTCGTGCCTCCTCTCGAAGAGGGAGTGAGTTTGGCGGAGGACGAGAGTCTTCCGACGGTGGATGAGGTGGTGCCCTGCCCGGGGAAGGCAAGGATCGACTTTAACAGCACTTCCGAAGATGATCCTGAACCCATGCTTTCTACGATGGATGTCGCGACACTCGCGACATTCAAAGTTAAATGGAGAATCCCTGAGCATATCAAACTCGTTTCGGCGGGAGACGATATAGTACACATACACCGCCTAGGGTACTACGCGTACCCCTTCCCTTACTGGCGGCGGACTTCTGCCGCTTCTACGAGGTGTGCCCGGCTCAGCTCACCCCGTACATATACAAACTTTTCTTGATGCTCATCAAGTATGCGGAGTTAGCCGACCGTGGGGTTTCACTTCAACACTTGCTGCATCTCTTCGTCCCCAGCTTTCATAGGGGCACCACGCTACATCTTCGTCACCGAGGTACTAAGAGCCTGGTGATCGAAATGGATGACAAAACCAATCACCGCTTTTGGGAGATCTTCTTCTACGTCCGCACGGATCACGTGGTGTTTAACCTTGCCGGTTTCCCTGAGACGTGGAATTTTTCTCGTAGGTCTTTCTTTCCCTTTATTTTTTCGCTATGTTGATCAGTCATTTTCATCTAGTGATCTCGTTGATTAATTATTTTTCTTGTGTTGTGGCAGCTGAGAGGTTACCGCCTCTGCAAGTTAATAATATTCACGGGTGGGTGACTCGATTCTGCCTCATACTGTGGGAAGGCGTGCATGGCCACGTTTCCACAAGAGGTTTGGGCGTAATCCTTCTGCCGGTAAGTCGCCTCGTCTTGGCCTTAGTCATTTTACCCTTCGCCTTGTATTTTCCTTTGCCTTACATTTTCTTTCGAGTGTGTCCTCTTGACAGGTCGGAGAGGGACGAGAAGAGCGAGGGCTCCCGCTCTTGCTTTCCGTCAACCGGCTCCCTCCGCCAGGCCCGTACTTTGGGGAGGCCGCGGATGAGAGTGCTCGAAATCGGGCTATTTCACAGATTGAGTCTACGTCCAAATCTGGTCATACCGAGGTTGCCCCTCAGTCGGACTCTTCGACCTCCACAGTTCGTTCGGCGGGTGAACCCTCTCGTGGGGTTGGCGAAGAGGCCCCGTCAAAGAGGCGGAGGATAACGTCGGAGGAGACGTCTTTGATTGACGCGCCCTCGAGGGTTGATCCTGTCTCGGCGTCGCATGAAGCCATGGGAGATATAACTCTGGGAGTGAAAGCGATGCCCGGTTCGGGCACGGAAAGGGCCGTTAATGGCATCAGGCAGAGTTTGGCGGCTGCCACAATTATTCTGAGTGGACTCTCAACATCTCAGCAGGCTCGCACCTCTTCTCCTGCCGACGAGAGGTTGAAGGGCGTAGTGGTGGATGACTATGAGTCCGATTCGGACATTGACTCTGAAGATATGAGAGTGTTCGAAGAAGGCTTTACCAGGGTCGAGGTGACGGCGGGTGGTCCTTCCCGTGTGCTCAAAATCCCATTGGACCTTAACCTGTTAGAGGATATAGTGGATTTGGTGCCACAATTCGACCTTCTATGTTGCGCCTCCAAGAGTAGGTCTCTTCGGGAGATTAGCGACTCTGGTCTATCACGCGGCGTGGTTGGGATGGACTTGAGGGTGAGTTTCCTGTCTTTGCTTTCTTTATTTTGTGTTTTTCGTTTTCGCTGATTCTTCCTCTCTTTTTTTGCCTTAGACTTACATGGTGGATATTGAAAGCGCTCGTCGGGCCGAGACGCGGGATGAAGTCTTTTTGAAGATGGCTGCAAAATATCGTCGGTATCGCGATAGGTGCCGAGAGATGCACCTGCGGCTTAGAGCAGGTGGTAATGCTCGGTCTCTCAGGGAGGAGTTGGAGAAGAAGGACGAGGAACCTGTGCGGTCCATCCGCAGATGTAGTTAGCTAGAGGGGCTGCTCATGGTTAAAGACGAGGAGTTTAAGGTGGGCAAGGGTGTTGTGGTGGAGTGCGAGGACCTTCAGGCGAAGGTTTCATCCTTGCGAGCCGAGCTCGAGCAGAATTCCACTAGAGTTGCTAGTCTGAGTTCGAAGTGGACCGAAAAGGTGACCGACTTGGAGAGAAAGGTGGTTGAGTTAGAGAGGGTCGAGGGGCCCGATTAGTGGCCATAGAGAGGGTTGTGGTGTTAGAAGACATTGTGTGCATCCCCAGGTCTGAGCGAGAGGCTGAGAGGGAGACGGCCACGATGAGGGAGGCAAGGCTCCGAGAGGGGATCGGCGAGCTTGAGGGGGATGCCTCGAGCCTAGGTGACAAAGTGGTGACTCTTGAAGCCGACAAGGCGCAGTTGTTGGCTCAGGCCTCCGCAGAATCTGCCTCTGTTGTTGTCCCCTGCCACTTGTATGAGATGTGGGTCCATGTTGAGGCCCAATGAGATGTATATAAGGATCTGTGGACGGCGGGGAATGTCACTGAAGTCGCTTTTGAGGGTACTCGCGTGAAGGCGCGCTAGGCTCGCCTCGCATGTGGCTGTGATCCTGCGACACCGGAGGCCGACAAGGGTGCTGAAGACGGGCTTTCTTCTGATGCAGGTGGTGCTCGCGGGGATGATGGCGGAGATGCAGCAGAGTGAAGTTTTGTGGTCTTTTGACTTTGGTTTTTTGTTCTTTTCTTTGGTGTTGCTTGTTGATATTGTTTGTTTTGTTGTTTCTCCTCTCTTTTTTTGGGGGCCTGTTTCGGCCTCTTGTAAGACGTGCGTATGTAAATTTCGAATAAAATTTTGCTTTTGGCTGTACGTTCGTGCCTCTCCTCTCTCTTTTCCTTTTGAGAAAAAACTTCAAACTTTTTCGCGCCGAGTCCCTGTTTCACTTGGGGATTTGGTAGGATAAACCCTTAGTTTATTCAAGCGAGGTCGAATATAAAGTAACTCGAGCAAGGTCGAATGTAAAGTAATTCGAGCGAGGTCGAATGGAAAGTAATTCGAGCGAGGTCGAATGGAAAGTAATTCGAGCGAGGTCGAATGTAAATTAATTCGAGCGAGGTCGAATGTAAAGTAATTCAAGCGAGGTCAAATGTAAATAATTCGAGCGAGGTCGAATGTAAAATAATTCGATCGAGGTCGAATGTAAAGCAATTCGAGCGGGGTCGAATGTAAAGTAATTCGAGCGGGGTTGAATGTAAAGTAATTCGAGCGGGGTCGAATGTAAAGTAACTCGAGCGGGGTCGAATGTAAGATAATTCGAGCGAGGTAGAATGTAAATAATTCGAGTGAGGTCGAATGTAAAGTAATTCGAGCGAGGTCGAATGTAAAGTAATTCGAGCGAGGTCGAATGTAAAAGTAATTCGAGCGAGGTCGAATGTAAAATAATTCGAGCGAGATCGAATGTAAAGGGGTCAAATGTAAAGTAATTCGAGCGAGGTCGAATGTAAAGTAATTCGAGCAAGGTCGAATTTCATTTTGGTGACTTGAGTGAGATCGAGTTTTACTTTGACGACTCGAGCGAGGTCGAGTTTTTTCTTTATTCCGGCGAGATAGAATTTCATTTTGGCGACTCGAGCGAGGTCGAGTTTTATTTTGGCCAATCGAGCGAGGTTGAGTTTTTTCTTTATTCGGGCGAGATCGAATTTCATTTTGGAGACTCGAGAGTGGTCGAGTTTTACTTTGGCGACTGGAGCGAGGTCAAGTTTTTTCTTTATTCGGGCGAGATCGAATTTCATTTTGGCAACTCGAGCGAGGTCGAGTTTTACTTTGGCGATTCGTAGAGTGGTGTAAGAATATCGTGTGCTACTTTGATTTTTCTTGGAGAGTCTCATGCGTTGTAGTTTATGCACGCATCAGGGTGATTCCCAGTCCGTATAGTCCCTTCATCGCTCGGCCTGGAGAGGTCGTCAACGAGGCGGGCGATGAATTCTCTACTTAGAGTTTCAGATGTGATTTGATGTGTATAGTCGGGTGAGTTGGTGTTGCATAGCCAGGCGGAGCACGTGGGCGAGCACAGTCCCTTGCTTATGGAGATTGTTTCTTAATGAAGCTGGTCCGTTCTGAGCCGTTTGTCTATTATTTGCACTACGGTATGGTGTGGGGGGTTAGTCCCTGTTTGCCCGCTGCTGTAGGGAGGCATTTAGAGCTTGTATGTCGGCTGGCCTTGGCTCGCGTACCCGGGAGTGGGCGTCCCTGCTCTTCGTTTCATTTTTTTGTAAAGGGATAACGAGTTAGAGGTATAAGGAATCGTTCGTTACCTTGGTTGACTAGTTAGCTGATGAATGAGGGAGATTGTTCACGTTTCCTTCGTCGGTTGCGCTTCTTTAGACCTGATGTCGGCTTCACATCCAGCCTCGTCATTATTTGAGCTTGAGCGTTCCGTGGGTGGACGATTTGCTCCTCCCTTAGGACTTCGAGTTCGAGTTCTGGTTTGTTCCAGTCCCGGACGCGCCAAGGTAACAGTAACATAAGTTATACCATAAATGCATAGACAAAGAGAATTTTAATAGTAAGTTATACAAGCATCGTCCCATATAGTAAGAGGTGAAGGTGGTATATGCGGGGTGCTAACCTGGAAGTGAGATTACGGGTGCGATTAATGTGCAATAGTCACAGCTTCACCACGGTGGCTCACGCTTGCAATGCGCCAGAGTTGCTGCCGTGTCGCAACGTAAGCATTGGGTATAAACCCGACGTAGGTCCGATTTCGCGCAAGGATTTATCCTTGGTTTGGCGGATCTAGAGGGAACTAAGGCTTTGGATAGAAAATTCCCACAGATGGCGCCAATTTGTTTTACCAAAAAATATTAACCTTTTCTTAAAACGAATTAATAGAAAGATAGGGGGTAAATCCTAACCAAAGATAATTAACTCTAGATCGAAGAACATTAAATAGGAAAAAATGGGAATGGTTAGATTTATGAACTCATCGAGATTATAAAAGATATCAAGTGAAGATAATGGACTTACATTCTCAATGTTGTTATTCTACGATACGCTATAAAGAAGAACGAGAAAGTCTCTCGTTGACAGCTATGGACTATATCTTTATTTATTTCATGATGGAGATTACAAGGGTTTGGAATCAATGTTTTGAACCTACTCTTGGGTTCCCCATGGATTCCCTTCAGAGAAGGTTCTTTAAGAAGAAGAAAAGAAAAAAGTCCCCCCTCTATCATTCTCTTACCTTGTATATATACTAGATGTTCCCCCTGGCGCAACGGTCCTTAGCCAGGGTGTTTTATTCTGCTATCTATACTTTAGATCGGCCTCTCTAGACGCCTTGGCGTGGGCCTCGCCGTAAAGGCTTTCTGATGGTTCGATCTCGGCCATGCTCGTCGTTACGGTGTCTTGCGTGCATCATCACGACTTAATCACCTTCTCGCCGTTTCCTTCGGATGCCTTCCTTCACGTGGCCAGATTTCGACCCATACATTATCCAACTCAATAAGATAAATCATTTGTTTAACCGTATTAATTACTAATATACATTGTCACTTTAATTTTATTAGTAAATATGATAATTTAGTGTAATTTTTTAAATATCGATTGTAAGTAAGTTTCTCCGTCAATTATTTTGTTTTTTCGGCACGTTTAATGTTTAATAAGAATAGCATTACTAGTATTGAATTTTAGTAATTTTATTATCATTCTTGTTTACTTAGATTTTCTTGCTCTCTTTATAATTACGTGAAGAAGAGTATAATTTGAGGACCACTGACCAGTAAGTATTCTCAGAGTTTGTTCAGGTTACTATTAAATTGTACTTTTAGATGTTCAAAATATTTCTAAAAGAATTTCAAAAACAATTTCGGAAAAGATAATTTGAATACACAACGTAGTAGCGAAAATGGTTTCTTAGACAAAAAACGTAGTTTTGTTTGGCTCTTAGAAGAAGTAGGTCGAGCAAACTGTAACGTGACTAATGCTGTTCCATTTAAACTTGAAAGAATTTGCATTTGACTTCTTTTTTTTCCTTTTTCAGATAACTTTTAGGTGGTCAGAATAGGTGATGATAGTTTACATTCTCTCCATAAACTTTGGCAAAGTCCCCCTCAAAACAATTTATTATACAATATTTCATTGCCTCCCCCACCCAAAAAAAGAAGCAAGTTGTAGTAGAAAAATACTGTAAAATTTTATAAATGGTCATATAATTATAATTTTTTTTTATTGAAGTCATATAATATTATTTTTTCACACAAAAATCATAAAATCTTCATTAACTCACACAAAAATCATAGTGACCAAAAAACACAATTTTTAGGTAGTATTTTCTTATTTCACGTTTTTTATTTTTTATTTTTTGTTTTTAGTCTAATAAAAACAAGAGGTTGTGAGTGGGTTGCTCTAGAGGGTTGCTCTAGTGGTGAGCACCCTCCACTTCCAACCAAGAGGTTGTGAGTTCGAGTCACCCCAAGAGCAAGGTGGGAAGTTCTTGGATGGAGAGAGTCGGGGATCTATCGGAAACAACATTTCTATCCCACGGTAGGGGTAAGGTCTGCGTATTGGGATATATATGCTATTAACCATGAGTTTGATTTAGATAAAGTATTTATTATGATATAATTGTTCATTCAATTTTAATAAAGTTTTAAATAAATCATATATTAGTATGTGTCCTTTGCTTAAATAGTAGATGATTTAGTGTATAGAGTTTAGCTTATACACGAAAGATTAAACCATCGGTTCTTGTAAGTATAAAGTTTGAGTTCACAATCTAATGATGAAATTGGACAAACCGCCAAGAATGATTGTAGCACAAGATTAAATATAATTTATCTTGATTATAGGAATGATTTAATTCCAACTTCTTGTGCTAGTACATTTTGTATGTATTGAATGGACCAAGTAGAGGTAAATATTTTATACTGACTTAATAAAATAAACTCTCTAGCCATTAGATGTACTTATACTCTTAATCTTAATATAATTATTATTAGTTGTGTATATTATTATTGTTTTGATTTATTAAAAGTCGAGATTCTTTCGTGGGTCAATATGCCTGGTAAATCGGATAATAATAATGTACATTGGCAAAATAATAGTTAGTTGATGGAATCCATGTCTCGGTTTAGAGATTGATGATACACCTTTATGAAAGCTTATAAGTTTTCATGTGTAAACCTGGCCGGTGGATTTTGTATCCGACACATGAAATAAATTAAGTGAAAGTCTAAAGGAAATAATCAATAAACTAAATCGTCAGTAATTTAATTTAATTGATTAGTATCTGAATCTTAACATGAGGAGTTAAATAAGATTTAATGGATGGATTTTGAAATTGAATAAGGAGTGCAATTACGAATTTTTAGTGGAATAATTCGTAATTAATTATGGTGGATATTAATTTCAAAAATTATAAATTAATTCCATAATTGGAAGCCTTGTTAATTAAATTATGTGGTCCCTGTTGTTCCTAAATAATAGAAAATACAGGAATTCATATTCTGGTGGAAAAGAAAACCCAACAGGTTTTGCAAAAGGGTTTTTAACCCTTAAAACTTGTGCTATAAAATATAAATACATAAGGTTTTCCACCTAGAGGAAGAAGAATAAGGTGGACGAAATTTTCAACCTTTTTCCTAGAAAATTTCGCCCACACAAAATTACTATTTTCAGATATTATTTGAGTAACACAGTAGAAGACCGTAAAACGTTTGGAGATCGTGATCGTGCGGATGGTGGAGATTTCAACGAGACGATGTGAAATTGAAGGCTCACATGGCTAAAGAGTCGTGTTCACGCTTCAAGAGGTAACCCGTGAAATTTCGTTTATACTAGTTGTCTAGATTACATGTGATTTTGATGCTGGGATTGCTTCCGCTGCTTATTATAATCCATCAATTAGTATCAGTGCCCACTCACATCTAATTAGATAACTAGGTTTTTCATGAAACAAGAATATTGTGTTTATGTGCGTTTTGAATTACATGTGTATGTGGTTTTATAAAAACCTGCACTACTGTTTTGTGAATTAACTGTGCACAAATTTTAGATTATTCTTGTAATCATGAGATATCTAATTTTTATTAATATATGATTGGTATGATCTGGATTTTTTTTTTGTAAACCCTAGAAAAACGCAAAATCTGATTTTGACCGAATTGCTGGTATTTTCGGAGGTCGGCGAGCTGACGGACTCCGATTGAACTTAAATTTGGTGGATTCATCGAAAATGACGTGGTGAGAAAAACTCATTGTTTAAGCAGTGAACCATGGTGGTTTTCGACGTTTTGAGGTCGTTTGGACTGTGTTTTGAACGTTTTTCTATTTTCTAAAAATTATTTCTTAATAATTTTAATTCAATCGTGGTGTGGTGACTCCTCATGGTCTCCATGATTAAATACGTTACACATTAGCTATTAGCAAATAGACGTGTTATTGTATTAAATTCAATAATAGAGGTGTAAGATTTTATTGACTAGGTCTTACAAGGAGTACTTGATATTGTGTGATGATATAATTATTTTGTAAGAAAGTGAAATCCTATGTTTGATATCCTGGATGACTAATGATTGGTGCATTTGGCATATTTGTGCATAAAAAAATTTCTCAAATTTTAGTTTATGTCTTCATGCCCTACGTGATTACTAGTCTTGGATTTTCGATGAAGAAGTTTATTCTCTGGTTGAATGTTGTATTAAGTGAAATATGTATGAGCTTTATATTATTGGTATAGCTCTTAAGTTATGGTTCATATTCTGCCATAAAATAATTTTATGAGCTACATGTACTTTCACTTATAAATTGAGAATTTTAAGAGTAATAAATAGTTACCACTACAGTGGTTTGTTTATTTGTACTCATAAAAAATTCTTAATAAATGGTCTATTTATTAGATTCATTAAAATCTGCTTAATGTACCATAAAATTATCCTTGATAAATCTACATTAGTGGTGAAGTTTTTTTTAACTAGAAAAGAGTTTTTTCTTTGGGTACTAGTGAGACCAACTCCATCCATGAGAAGAGATATTGAGGTTTTTGCCGTACAAGAGAAAATATGATATCTTAGGCTCCTGTGTGTTTAATAAAAGGATAATTTAATGCTAAGGGAGATATTTTGTATCCTAGAAATAGGTAGAACATAATATGTGTCTTGAGCTCATATTATAATTATAAGGAGAATGGAAATCAATATCATATTTATTTTAATTCATGAAACTGCTTAAAACGGTTATTCTCCGAGTTTGGTTACTTGCTGATGGTCATGAATTTGACGAACTCCGATTGACCTGAAACTTGGTAGGCTCATTGAAAACAATCTAATGAGAAAAACTCATAGCTATGTAGTGAATCGTGCTGTTTTTCGGCATTTTGAGGTCATTTAGATGGGTTTTCAACCAGTTTATTAAATTGAATTTGTTATAAATATGAAAAATTATTCTTTATATATCGGTTATATTGGAGTTAAATCTGAAACATGATGATTTAACTTAATATGATATATAGCAAGAATGCAAATCACATGGATTTAATCCTAAATATGCCAAAAATAATTTATTCGAATTTGGTCTAGTTTTTGGCAATCGGGAATTTCACGATCTCCGAATGATCTGAAATTTGGTAGGATCATTAGAAACGATCAGTTAAGAAGAACTCACATATAACAGTGAATTACATCGTATTTTGACGATTCAGGATCGTTTAAATGAGTTTTTTGGAGGTTTGGAGGATTAAAATGTGATTTACATACGAAAAGCCATTCTTTCTATCATTTTATTTATGTCTAGTCTGGAACATGATAGCTGTCATGGGTGGCTTTCCAGCCATGCCCCATGACCCCTTGGACGCGCCCCGTGGCGTCCTGGCAAGTCTCCCAACGCCTAGCGCCACGGACGGCCCCGTGGTCTTGGCTGCGCCAAGTGACAAACGCACATGTGCCTTTGTCGCCCCACCGATATCCCTCGCTAGCGCCCAACCGCAAGCAGCTGCCAACAGCGCCGCACGCGCAGACAATGTCGCGCACGCAGATCGTGATGCCAAAGACAAAGTGGCTGATAATGGATCTGTTTCTATATTGTAGGAAACTAAGTCTTTTCCATTGTAAATATATAGTAGTTTTGTTCCATGTACTTTCATTATGTTCCTTTAGATTAATTAGGTCAAGTCTTGTAGCTTTGGTTTATTTTTTTTAAGCATTATTAGGGGGGATCAAGCAATCAAAATTTTCTAGCAAGCAATTCTCTGTACTGGTGTCTCTCCCCCTCGACCCCGTGTTGCCTTCTTTTGTAATAGATTTCATTTATGCAATCAAGCGTTCTTTCAATTCTCTTTACTGTTCTCTCAATTGTTCTTGACATCGATTTTCACGTACGACACTGACAATCTCGTCTAACGTACGGAGGGTACCTCAGTTGGTGGACAATAGCTGTACTGACATCAGTTGCTTAGCCTTATGTCGCCCTTCCAAGGAACATCAAGAAGGCGCCACATAACAGTTGGTATCATAGCCTAGGCTCGACATCGGACGAGGGAACGCATTGCCATTAACACTATTTTTGACCATGGTGAATCATGGAGACCGCATTGCGGCCCTTGAGGAGACGGTTGATGTATTACGACCCATTGTAAATATGGTGCCTGAACTACAAAACAGCCTAGTGCAAAGGTTGTACGACCTGGACCGCAGAATGATCCAGGCCAAAGTTGACATAGAAAATATCAGTCGCGACTCTGAAGGAGACCGGCAAACGTCAGCTACTGAGGCAGCCAAAATTTTTGGTAAATTCGAGGACCTCCGATAGGAGCGCAGCGAGGATTTATCCTACAGTGCACAAGAGGCAGACAGGGTGACTGCCATGCAGCAAACTATAGACAACTTGACAACCAGCTCAATGTTGTTAATGCTGCTCTACAAGGCTATCTTCGAGGAGGTGGAAATCAAATCGGGGGTGCTGTGAACCTCGCCCCCATGGCACAAAAACTGAAAATTCCTGTGCCAAAGCCATACAGTGGAGCTCGGTATGCTAAAGAAGTGGAGAATTTCATCTTTGACATCGAGCGGTACTTTGATGCCGTGGGAGGCCTAGAAGAAGCCAAGAAGGTAGCAACTGCTGCCATGTATCTTCAGGGTGATGCTAAGCTCTGGTGGCGAGTGAAGTACGAAGCCATCAGGGCTGGTGAAGATGCCTTGGAGACATGGGAAGAACTGAAAGCAGCCATACACCTACAGTTCTTCCCCGAGAATGTTGAGTACAATGCAAGGAGAAAACTACGGGAGCTCCGACAGACTAGATCAGTGCGGGACTACGTGCGAGAATTCTCTGCGCTCATGCTGAACATCCGTGATATAGGGGACAAAGACAAGCTCTTCACATTCCTGGAAGGGTTGAAACCTTATGCCCGACGGAGCGGTTCAATGGTATGTTGGAGGAATATCTTCTCCACTTTGTTACTGGATCACAAAAGAATTGGGTGAAGCTTCTGGATGCTGCTCAACTGTGTTTCAATTCACAAAAGAGCTCTAGTACAAACAAAAGCACTTTTGAAATTGTTACTGGACAGCAATCGCTACTCCCACACACTGTAATGCACCAAACATGTCAAAATATCCTCGTACTGCTAGCTTCTCAAAAGAATGGAAGCGAAATTTGGAGATAGTGCGGAGCTATCTTGTCAAGGCCTAAAAGCGGATGAAGAGGCATGTTGATAAGAATCGTCGCTTTGTTGAATACCAAGTAGGAGATAAAGTAATGGTCAAAATCCCAAAGCGGTACTTTTTTGCAGGGGTCCATGACCCTCGCTTATTGCAAAAATATATTGGACCTTTGTCCATTGAAAGGCGCGTTAGGAAAGTTGCATACCGGGTGGATACCCCATCTTGGTGGAAAATGCATCCAGTCTTCCATGTCAGTCTTCTGAAACCTTTTCGGGAAGACAAGGAGGATCCTTCATGGCGCCGGATCACAATACCCAGTATTCGAGGCCCTAATTCAACCGGGAAAAGGCATGCTAAAGCTATTCTTGATGATCGAGTTATTCATGCCTCAAGGAAGGATCACCAAGAGTTCCTGGTGAAATGTCAAGGGTGTGATGCAGAGGAGAATACTTGGGAGAGGGGAACAAACCTCAAAGCCTATAAGAGCCTAATTGAAGATTATTTTGCAAGTAGGGTGCCGAGGACGTTGCCAACTTAGGTGGGGGAGAATGTCATGGGCAGCTTTCCAGCCATGCCTCATAACCCCTTGGACGCGCCCCGTAGCGTCCTGGTAAGCCTCCCAACACCTAGAACCACGGTTGGCCCCGTGATCTTGGCTGCGCCAAGTGACAAGCGCGCATGTGCCTTTGTCGCCCCACCGATATCCCTCGCTAGCGCCCAACCACAAGCAGCTGCCAACAGCGCCGCGCGCGCAGATCGTGAAGCCAAAGACAAAGTTGCTGATAACAGATATTGTAGCTTAATTAGGTCAAGTCTTGTAGCTTTGGTTTATTTTTTTTAAGCATTATTAGGGGGGATCAAGCAATCAAAACTTTCTAAAAAGCAATTCTCTGTACTGGTGTCTCTCCCCCTCGACACCGCGTTGCCTTCTTTTGTAATAGATTTCATTTATGCAATCAAGCTTTCTTTCAATTCTCTTTACTGTTCTCTCAATTGTTCTTGACATCAGTTTTCCCGTACGACACTGACAATCTCGTCTAGCGTACGTAGGGGACCTCAGTTGGCGGACAACATCCGGAAGGTACCGCGTAAAATAGCACATGTTGATTTTACATGAATTGGTATATGATAAGAACGTAGGTCATTTTTTAAATTCTTAAAAATGCTTAAAATGGTAATTTTCCAAATTTGATTGCAATTTTTGGAGATTGTGATTTTAACGATCTCCGATTGATCAGAAATTTGGTAAGTTTACCAGAAACAACCCATTTATCAACACTTATTGTTATGCAGTGAAAAATGTTAATTTTAGCATTTTAAGGCTGTTTAAATGGACTTTTGAGCATTTGTTTTAATTGTGGAACTTAATTCTCAGAGAAAAGTTCGTGGTTGTGATAAAGTGGTGATAGGAATTAACCCCTATGGTCTTCATTTTTCATTTATAGTGAGATAATAAATTTACGCATTGACATTAGGTCTTCCTCCATATCGGATAAATTTATTATGAACTCACTGGATATAGTTACTAGTTATTGGTAACCTATATTAACTCTCTATCTGAGTTTAAGGTTTGAATCAATTTTGTAACTAAAATACTATCATGATTAAGTGGTGATAGAATATATATATCTATGGTGTTCCACTATTAATTTCAAGTGAGTAATAAATTTACGCGTTGACTTTAAGTCTTCCTCCATATCGGATAAATTTATTGTAAGCTCACTAGGTAAAATAATAGTAATTGATATAGTGTACTTACTCCCCATCTGAGTATACATGTTGGATCAATGGAACTAGAGCTATTAATTATGATGTTCACTTGACTTAAATTAACAGTACACTTTCCATCCGAGTTGGGTCTGTTTTAATTATTTCAGTGAATAATCTGGCATTACATATGTATGTTGCATGAGTAGTTCTTTTCCCAAAATTTTCTATTCAAGATGCATGAATACATATATGTATAGTATGTTTGAAATTTTAGTATTAAATGGTTATATACAATTGTCTGAAAATAATAGTGTGCTCTCCATCTGAGCTGGTTCTGTTTCTTTTTGGATTGTATAAGTATTGCATTATATAATATGCTTTGCATGAATTATTCTTTTCCCATCGAAATTTATTATTCGAGATGCTTGTATGTATATAAATATTGAATGCAGTCTGAATTTTATTATTTAGCGTTTTGACTTATTATGATCTATTTAATATTTTCTCTCAACCCCACTATGCATTTATGCGATTTGTCGAATTAATTGTTAAAATTTTCTTTTGATTGTGATAAGACATTAATTTAAACAATATGTACCTTTTGTTAGAATAAATTTAATTTTGGTTTCTGGGCGAAATAAGAGAGGGATATTTGTTTTAAATATCGAATAATTCTTGAGTTATTGAGCTTGATAAACATCTCTTGTGGTACATGAATACATGACCTTGTTATTTTATATCAATGTCTCTCCTGAACAGAATAATATTAGTCTATCTCATAAGAGAATATGTTCTTCATAATTGAGTAAATCTTATCTGTGCATCTTTGTCTAAATCATATTAATCTGGATTGGATTTCAAGTTGGTCAAGGATGGACCTTAATATTCATTGAAAGTAGAGGCACTACCAACTTGTGGATCCTGTTTGGAAGGAAGATTGACTGAAGGATGTTTCCCTTCAAAAGGAAATAAAGCTAGTGATAAGCTAGAATGAATCCCTTTGATTTGTATGGTTAAATGAACATACTCGTAAGAGATAGTTTTGAGTATTTTGTGACGTTCATAAATGATTACTCAAAATATTAATATATTTATTTGATGCACCGTAAGTATTAATGATTTAAGTAATTTAAGATTTTTAAGACTTGAAATGGAGAAGCACCAAGGAAAAATATTAAGTTACTGCAATTTGATTGTAGTGGCGAGCACCTCTCTAAAGAGTCCTTTTGTTACTTATCAGAATAAGGGATTACATCTCAATTGTCTACATTGTAAACTCCATAATAGAGTGGTGTAGTATAAAGAATAAATAAGTCTCTTTTGGACATGGATAGATTAATGAAGTGTTATTCAGATTTGCCTTATTCGTTTTTGGAATATTTTCTAGAAACTACAAATTACATTCTGAATTTAGTTTCTTCTAAGTTAGTACCTGTGACATCTATAAAACTGTGGACTGAATGTAAGCTCAGCCTGTAGCATGTTCATATAGGATTGTCTAGCACATATGCTGAGGGAAAGCGGATATGTAAGTTGGAACTAAGAATGGATAGGTGCATATTTGTTGAATATTCAAGAAAACGAATGGAGGTTTATTTTATTGTCCTAAAGAAAACAAGGCAATTGTTAAAACAAATGCATTTTTCTAGATAAGGACTGTTCAATAAATCATGTTCCTAGAAGTAAACTATTTTGACGGGAACGGGGCAAAGAAATAACTAGATGTTCAAGAACATCAAAACCCACACGTCAGAATTGACGTTCCATTGCATTTAAGTAGTGGGAGAACGTTAATAGACATAATATGCCTTTATCGAGTAGGAGTGATGTTTGAACAGTGAACATTATAGTAGAAGTCACTGATATTTCAATGTTGAAGGTAATGAAGTGTAACGACCCGGCCGGTCATCCCGAGAATTATAACCATGTTTCCCTCATTTCTTCTTCTTTATGTGTTATTCAGATTTATTAATGTGCATCGGGTTGGTTGGTTCGGGTCTGGAGTGGTTTTGGAGTGGAATGAGACACTTAGTCTCTATTTTAGAAGGTTAAGTTGGAAAAAAGTCAACCGGATGTTGACTTATGAGTAAACGATCTCGGATTGGGATTTTTATGGTTGCTTCGTTAGGTTATTTTAGACTTATGAGCGTTTTCGGAATGTAATTTGGAGGTCCGTGGTAGAAGTAGACTTAAATTGGCAAAATTGAGAATTTGGTGATTTCCGATTGGCAGTGAAAAATTTGATATCGAAGTCAAAATGGAATTATGGGAGTTGGAATAGGTTCGTAGTGTCATTTGTGACGTGTGTTGCAAAATTTGAGGTTATCCGGACGAGGTGTGGCAGGTTTCGGCGTCGTTTGCAGAAATTGGAATTTTAGAAATTCTTAGGCTTGAATCTGAGGTTGATTTAGTGTTTTGATATTGTTTTGAGTGTTCCGAAGGCTCGACTTAGTTCGTATGTTGGTATGTGAGTCGTTGGTATTGTTGGTTAAGGTCCCGAGGACCTCAGGTGTGTTTCAAATGGTTAGCGGATGGGTTTTTGTTGTTGAAGAGTTGCTGAAAAATCTGCTGGTGCAAATTCTTCTGGTGTTCCGCACCTGCAGAAGGGGAATGCAGGTGCAGAAAGGGGGCCGCAGATGCGGAAGTTTGGAAGGGTGGGCCTTTAGCTCAGGTGCGAAAGTTGGCCACACCTACGAGCCCGCGGGTGCGAGGGATGATGCAGAGGTGTGGAGTCTGCGAGGCCGCAGGTGCAAGATGCCTGGGCAGAAGGTATATAAGGAACACTTCACGAATTTTTGGTTATTCTTCACAATTTCTATTCGTATTTGGAGATTTTTGGAGAGTTTTGAAGAGGGTATCAAGGGAGTTTTCATTGAGGTAAGTTACTTGAGCTTAATACTCGTGATTATGATAATTTTCAGTTGTTTAAGAATGTAATTAGTGGAAATTGGGCATGAATGTGAGGGGGATTATGGCTTGGGAATTGGAGAGTTTGATTTGGGGATTTGAGGGGTCAAATGAGGTCGGATTTTGATAAATTTAGTATTGTTGAGATCGTGAGTGAATGGTATTTCTAGTTTTGCAAGTTTTGTCAGATTTCGAGACGTGGTCCCGGGGGCCGGGTTTGAGCCGAATTCGAGATTTTTGTCTAATTTGATAGTTTTTAATGTGGAATTCATTCCGCTAGAGTATATTGATGGTAATATACTTATTTTGATTAGATTCGGAGCATTTGGAGGCCGAGTCGAGAGGCAAAAGCATCGCGGGTTAGAGATTTGTCCGGTTTAAGGAAAGTAACGATTGTAAATCTATTCCTGAGGGTATGAAACCCCGGATTTCGTATCACTTTACTATTTTGAGGTGACGCACATGCTAGGTGAAGGGAAAGTGGGTGTGCACCGTTGGAGATTGTGACTTGGTCCGTCCCGTAGCAACTGTAGAGTTGCATATTTTGTTGAAATCGTATAATATCTATGTGTTTTAGAAAGAATTTCTATAACTTGGGCTGAAAGCCATGTTTGGGCCTTGTGCCTATACTGTTTGGACCCTCAGCAAAAATTTTCTTACTATCCTCTCACTGTTTTCGATTGGAAATTTATAGTCAGTCATGATTAAACCTGTTTACTGCATAACTTAGTCTTATTACTTGTTTTGATGCATATAAATGTTGTTTTGGACTGAGTTTCCTATTTTTACTGAGATGCCCGAGTGGCTTGTGAGGTTTATGACTGAGTGAGGTTGAGGGCCATTGTGAGATATTGATACCATAGCACGTGAGTTGTCCGTGCGGATCCAGGTACTGATATTATAGCACGTGAGTTGTCCGTGCAGATTAGCGCTTGGGCTGTAGGAGCCCCTCCGGAGTCTGAACACCCCCAGTGAGCGCATGTACCTACTGAGTGCAAGTGCCGAGTGCTGAGTGACAAGTGGATGGGAGGCATGAGTGATTGTGAGGCTTGCCCGAGGGGCTGTATAAGAGTGATGTTTTGCCTGAGGGGCTGACTATGATTTCATTATTTTCACTCTATTTTTTTATTGAGTCTCTATTGAAACTGTTGAAAAATATCTATAAATGATTTTCATCGAAACTGGACTTTTACAAGATGATTTGAATCAAATACTTATTTGAAAGCATGTTGTTTCACTGAGATTTCATATTATGATCTTTATGTGTTTTACTGTTCGTCACTGCTGCTCAACCTTTATTTATAGTTTTTACTTACTGAGTTGGCGTACTCACGTTACTCCCTGCACCTTGTCTGCAGATCCAAGTGTTACTGGACGTTCGAGCGAGTGTTGATACATCCGTCGTGGATCTTTGTTGGAGTTAGCAAGTGTGATGACCCAAAAGGTCATCCCGTGTAATTTTAGCTAAATCTGTGTTCCGAGGCCGTAAAAACCTCCTTATATCTCACCTCAATTTGCGTGCGCATCCAGGGCATATAGCCGGGAAGCCGTTATGTGAAAAATTGATAAAAATGATATTTTTGTGTTGAAATTTGAATAAAGTTGGCTTTGATCAACATTTTTGGTAAACGGACCCGGATCCGTGATTTGACTGTCTCGAAGGGTACCTAGGAAAATATGGGACTCAGGCATATGCCCGGAATCAAATTCCGAGGTCCCAAGTCCGAGAAATGAATTTTTAAAGAAAATTATTTTCTGAAAAATAGAAAGGTTTTTGAAAATGAGATTTGATGTGAAACCTATGAAACCGGGACCGTATTATGGTTCCGGAACCCGGAACATGCTCAATATGTTTTATAGGTGTTATCTGTGAAATTTGGTAAGAAACGGACTTAGTTTGACGTGATTCGGATCGAAAATGGAAAATTTAGAAGTTTTGGAAGTTTAACGGAATTTCATTGATTTTGAGGTTTAATTCGATGTTTATGACGTTATTTTGGTGTTTTGATTACTTGAATAAGTCCGTAGGATGTTTTTGAGGTTGTGTGTATATTTGGTTTTGAGCCACGAGGGCTCGGGTGAGTTTCGGGTAGGTGCCGGAGTGCAAAAAATGGTAAAAATCTGGTGTGATATTGTTGTTGCTGGTGTCCAGGTATTTTGCCCTATGCGAACGCACTCAAGGGAGTGCGAACGCACAGGGTAAAGTGGGGTCAGGGGGTCAGGGTAAATTTTGTACTGTGCGAACGCACCACATAGGATGCGAACGCGGAGGGCAAGTTTGGGGACACTGTGCGAACGCACCAAGTAGGTCGCGAACGCACAGTATAGGAGGGGTACCAGGGGGCTGGGTGTGTTTACCCTGTGCGAACGCAGCCGACAACCGCAAACGCATAGGCCTGTGTCACCAACCCTTCGCGAACGCGGCCAGGGGCCCGCGAACGCGGAGAGTAAAATCGCCTAGTCATTTTTAAAGTAAAAAACAGAGCACTTATACTTGAATTTAGCCATTTTTCATAAGCTCCTTCTTCTCTACACCCCATAGGCGTTTTTTGAAGAGCTTCATCACCATAACCTCCTAGGTAAATAATTCTAACCTTTTTTTCTTCCATTTTCATTAACATCCACTAGATTCTAGGCCTAAAAATATGGGATTTAAGGTAGAAAATTAGGGATTGGGTAGAATTAGTTTTTTTTTATTATTTGGGAATTTGACCTCGTTTTGGGGTCGGATTTCAAAACAAATTACATATTCGGGCTCGCGGGGGAATGGGTGATCGGGTTTTGGTCAGAACCTCGTGTTTGGATCAAGCGGGCCCTGTTGATACCCAATTTTTCCTCAAATTATTTTTAAATTTGTATTATACCTTCAAAATCAAGTTCCATAACAATTGGTATTTTCCCATAATTTTCTCATATTTTTACAAATTTATTTTTAATTTATCCAGTATTTTATCTCTAATAATTAATTGTAAATTGCATTACAAATGATTCCAAAGACATCTCTTGACTTAATACATTATTTTTGGCCTTGGTAATATCAAACTATTTCACAATTGGCCAGATTGGCACTCTTTGAGTATAATTGCAACAACTTTGTAATTATAGCCTAATAATATATTTTATACTAATTAATCATGATAATTTAATTTTATTAATCATCAATTTTATTTTTATAATTATCAACTATTTTTATAAATTATTTATCTATTTTTATGGGGTATTTGACGAATAGCCATTTTCCATTTCAAATCTAACCTATTAAAACCGGACCCCTTACCCACTTAAACGACCCAATAGCACAAACCCAATTCCATACCCGACCCAACCCCAAATCAATCTGAGTCGTTGATCAAATTAGATCAACGACCCAGATTCCTATTTCCTTAATTAATTCAAACTAACCCCCCCAACCCCTCTCATTCTCACCGACTCACATCTCTCTACTCTCATCTCTCTCTCTCTCTCTAGTCTCTTCTAGAGACTTCTGTCTCTTCAGCTCCGATGGCTCTCTTCATCTTCTCCGGCCATCCCTCGCCGGAGACCCTGAAACCTCCATCACCCCTGCTTCTCATGGCTCTTTTATGCCGGTGTTGTCATCCCTAAGGCCCTCAAAGGGCGAGAACCTGTCTGCTTACACCCATGGTGTTCCTGTCTACTTCAAGCCTCCAAAGCTTGATTCCGAGTAGGGTTTATGACCCTGAGGCTCAAGCCGCTGTTCGAGGTCTTTCTCATCTTCTCTGAGGTTTTCTGTAAAACCCTAATGTTTGAAACCTTCGATTCTTTTAGATCTACCCTAGATCTGTGCTTGTTACAAGTTATTATGAGGTTTTCCTTAAAGGTTTTCTATATTTTTCCTAAAGGTTCTTCACTTCCAACTAGGGTTTTCTAAAACTGTTCTTCGAAAACGATTTCTTCAAATTTTAAGTGTTGACCTGAGTTTTTTCTCAAATGCTTAAACGGTTTTGCTAAGTATCGCTTTTAATCACGATTTATTATGTTAAAACTTTAGTTTTAACCATGTATTCTAATTTTGTGATGTTTTTATTGAGTTGTTCTTTTGATTTGTATGTGTGTCTGTTTCCCATGAGTAGTCCTTGATTCTTTCTGTGTTGTTTCCATTGAGTTGTTCTTTAGATTTGTATGTGTGTCTATTTCCTATGAGTAGTCCTTGATTATTTCTGTGATTTTACCCTACCATACTTATTAGGGTTTCTGACTATTCATCTTTTGCCTATATCATGACTACCCTTTGTGATTCTGATTTTGTCTATTACCTGTTTACTGCATTCATGCTCATAATGTCATGCACTGGCCTAAAGCCCTGATTCTATGTGATTCCTACTTTGTTGTGCTATCGAACCTTTGATTATATTGCTTCTTGCCTAATGTGTGTTTATCCCTCTTAAATCAACCTATTCTTTTTAACATGCTTGAATCCCTGAATGATTGTGAGTAGTACTATACTGATTTTCACACGATATTCTGATTCTGAATACTTCCTTAAATACATGAGGCTTTCCTTTAATCAACACTAATTTTGGATCCATGATCCCCTGTGATTGATACCCTTTGCTGATTTCAGACCTTTGAATTATTTTCAGGCCCTATTTTGTGGTTAATTACATTATTTACTGTCTCTTGACATTGTTTCCTTAATTGAAACTTTCTGAACCTAGCCCTAATTACCTATGATATAATTATTTACACATTTACCTCTTTCCTTACTTGTTACATGTTTATTATCATTTGAAGTTAACTCCATTAATTAAGGGAGTACTTGTATTGATTGATTGCACTGATTGATTCCGAGTCCCATGATTGCTGGACAATTGGAATCCTACCTTATTTTACCTAGCCTTAAATTTGTTATATATATGCTCTCTTTAGGACAGACAAACACACGAACTGCTCTGTTCAAAATCTCTCTCTCATAATTAAAAAAACTCTCTGCTCTCTCTTCTGTGCTAGCTACTACTATTCTAAGTTAGCCGGCTGCAAGCCAAGGCTAACTATTGTGCATCTCCTACTTCCTGTTTGTGTTAATGCTTTCTTCACTTCACTGGTATGTTCTAATTTATATTTCAATCCTCAAACCAACGTGTTAGTATCACTGTTGTAATCCAGTATGTTTCTAATTTGATTTACTTATTATTCAACATGTATCTAGGATCCTGAACTCCCATCTGCATGTTAAGTTAGGCTTTATTTGACCAGCATGTTTCTGTATATTTAGCACCTTCTTCTTACGTGAATCCCCATGCCTATGATTGGTACATTAGTTTAATAATGGTCTTAGTTGCTTTGGTGTTAATCTAACCTAGTAGTTTACTGTACCCCTAATCCTCTGAACCCTTAGGAGTTTCTGATTGTATGCCTATATGTGTGTCTGCCTGTTATATGTTTGCCTCACATGCTTTGTATTTGTCCCTTAAATCCCATTACCCTTGTTTGTGATTGTTCGACCATCCCTAGTCTTTTGTGTGATGTTGAACTTCTATTTCCCTCTTCAAAACTGTTTTCTTACTTACCTTTTCTCAAAACTGTTTTCTTACTTACCTTTTCTCAAAACTGTTTTCTTGCTTAAACCCCTTTTAAATAAAAAGCACTCTCACATATACTCTTAGAAGTCTAGGTTCTGCCCCTTCTGTGTGAGCATTGCCTTGGGATCCTTGAGCTCCCTCTGAACTTTGACACACAGAGACTGGCCATTCCACACTGCACTTACTCTATTTTGGCTATAAAATCTGGGTGTGAGCACTGCCCGGGAGCCCTTGAGGTCCCTCTAAACTCTGACACACCTGGATTATGAGAAGGTTGTGAAATAATACCTGACATTGAGGACATGGAGACTTGAGTCTATTCTACAGGCTCCCTATAGTTAACTTCTTATTTTCCTTCTATTTCAGTTGTGTATTTTGTATTCAATGGCCTGTAATAATTATTTGTAAACAAATATTTAGGAGTGGATAGTGAAAAGGGGAGGGTAGTTATATAGGTTATCCATGTTAAAGGGTAGATACCATGTTTCTAGGTTTACATTTCTTACGTGTGCACTAAAAATTCATGCTTAGGGATGATTGTATGCAAGCATATCATGCATTAGATATCATGTTCCTTAGGTATATGTTTACTGTTTCAGCATCCTATTATGGTATTATCGTTTATCATATATAAATCATGCTCTAGGATTAAACGTTAATATAAACCTGTTATTCTTGTAAACCAGTTCTAATATCGCTGTAATGTTGTGGTACACCTAGGAATCATGCTCAGGATAATAATACGCTAATAAACAAGTCATCCTCATACTTGCTGCATAGCATGTTCAAATACTGTGACTTTATGCATTTAGAAATCCTGCCTAGGAATTCTGCACACCGCCCATTCTGCATCCCTATGTGTGCATATTAGATATCATGTCTTAGGACCTTATTCAACACCTAGTTTAACTACTGATTGCATGAAAAAGGCCCTAAAAATAGTTTCACCATGTTTTCAAACAACTGGTAATAGTTATGTATTTTTGCAACTCCTAAGTACAACATGTTTAGGCAAACTAACTTGTAACAATTTCTTTAATAATCTGGGTAATTACTGAATATTGTCATACGCTTAGGTAAGCCTTAGGTGTTAAATCTATTAAAACTGAAAACATACTCTTTTATACCTGTTGCTTGACTATTAATGGTTATAATCAGTAAGAAACTGATAAAATTCATCCTCTGAAATCAGTAATAATGCATTCTCACCTAGATATCATGACTTAAATTTTGAAGTTAATAAGGTGTTACTTGAGTCATGCTAATCATGTGCATAATCTGTGGAGGAATACTTGGGCCTCGTATCTGCTCTTATTTGTTTTCCCCTTATTTGAAGTCCTAATTGTCGTTGTTTGTCGCTTAGAATCTTGTCCTTTAAACCTAGGGGTCAAACTAGTACTTCCTTTTAGGATGGTATTCCTAGCCTCCTCCAGGACTAATAGGATGGGACGGGTAATAGCACACAATAGAGTCTGTGACCAACACACACTTTAATTACCTTCACGGGGTGGGAAGGGTAGAATATGGATATGATGACCGATGCGCTAATACCACGTGTATCCCCTCTTCGAGGAGTGATTACCGGGTATTGCATTGATTTGATCCATATTATTATTAACCTAGGACACCTTTATATGCTAGCTCGTAATTCTTTTTCAAAAGCTAATCTTCTTTACTGTTTTTCTAAGCATCTACATGTTTAAAACTTAAACCCCCTCTTATTTGAGACTTTACTTATTATTTGCTAGTTGTACAAATTCACGAAACCATTTGGCCGAGAACCACACTTTTGGATCCTGAGGGGTGCCTAACACCTTCCCCTTAGGATAAATTCAAGCCCTTACCCAAATCTCTGGTTAGCAACGTAGTTATAATTGAACCCCTTAGGTTCCCTAACGCACCGTTAAAATAGTTTGGTGGCAACTCTTAAAAATATGCAAACCCCTTTCCCAAAAGGAACGAGTTGTCCCAACCAATGTCATAAACCCGATATTCCACGAGGAAAAAAAGGGGGCGCGACAGGCCCGGGGTCGATTTTTGGAATTTTGGGAATTCTATAATTAAGCTTGGGAATTGAATTTTTTAGCATTTATTGATATTATTGATTCGATTATGTATAGATACGATTGTTTCGGAGTCAGGCTCGAAAGGAAAACCGGTGCTAGAGGCTTGATTTGGATTCTTGGAGTCGAGGTAGGTGTTTGGCCTAACCTTGGCTTGAGGGAATAGGTATTGAGTCCTAATTAATACGTGTTTATTCCATGTTCAATGTATAGGTAAGGTGAAGAGTACCTATATGTTGTTGTCAAGCATGACCGTGAGTCGGAAATTTGCAATTATATGATATTTATTGGCTTTTACTATGTTTATGGGTTTAATATCAATTTGATAGCTATTCATTTGGTGGAAACTCTTAGATGTGGGTATTGTTGAGTAGTTGATCGGTTGAGCAACATTATGTTGGATTATACACATGTGTAGGATTGGTTATAGCTGTGTCCCTTGCCGGGACGGTATTATTCTTGTTGATTATTCCGTGTATTTAAGGTTTCTTATTTGTTGATTTTCATGCCAACTGTTGTTTTATGTTATTATGCACGAGGGGGTATTCCGTGCCATGTTGTATGATGTTATGCGCGAGGGGACATTCCGTGCCATGTTTATGTTGTTTATGCACGAGGGGACATTCCGTGCCGTGATTGTGATGTTTTATGCACGAGGAGATATTTTGTGCCATGTTTATGTTGTTTATGCACGAGGGGACATTCCTTGCCATATTTTACATTGTTATGCACGAGGGGACATGCCGTGCCTTGTTATGCTCAAAATATGAACGAGGGGACATGCCGTGCAGTTTCTCTTCACTGTTTAATTCGTGTTGTTAATTCCCGTTATTATTTTCGGATATTTAGACTGGTACTTCATTCTGTCATTTCAGTATTTGCTATCCCTTTTCCCCAGCATGTTTTCCCGTTATTGTACTTACTGTTTATTTCTTGTGGTTATTTCCTGTTATATTTTATTTAAACAGCACAGGTGATATTATTTGTCGTGTCCTAGCCTCGTCACTACTTCACGGAGGTTAGGCTCGACACTTACTCAGTACATGGGGTCGGTTGTACTGATACTACACATGCATTCTTTATGTCGTGCAGATTATGGAGATGGACCTGGTGGGCATTGATCGAGGGAGTATCCTTCAGTCCACCAGGCGACTCTGAGGTAGTCCTGCAGGCGTCTGCAGGCCTTGGAGTCACCTCCTATGTCTCTTCTTTTCCTGTCTTTATGTATTTCCTAGACAGTAGCACTTTTTTCATTCAGACCTTTATATGTAGCAATCATAGACAGTCCGTGAAATTGTGACACCAGATTTTGGGAGTTATTATTAAGGATTTTTGTAATATTGTTTAATTAAGCTGTTAGACGGAACTTCTTCCGCATTCTTATTTCTGTTTGTTCTTGTATATCACTTTTTAAATGCTAAATAACAAAGGAATAAATTAGAATAACCAGTAACGTTGGCTTGTCTAGTGGGTTCAACGTTAGACGCCATCACGACCTGGAGGTGGGATTTCGGGTCGTGACAAGTTGGTATCAGAGCACTAGGTTGCTTAGGCCTCACAATTCACGGACAAACTTGGTAGAGCCTGAGGGATCGGTACGGAGACGTCTGTACTTATCCCCTAGAGGCTGCAAAGTTAGGAATAACTTCTCATTTCTTCTTCTCTGTCGTGCGGTTTGAACTCTAAATGCTAACTGATTTTCTATTCTATTCTCTCGTAGATGGAGAGAACGAGTGCTTCCTGATATAACGATCAACAGCCCGATCCTCCTGTTGCAGCTCCTACGAGGGGCCGAGGACGAGGCTGAGTCCGTGCTAGAGGCCGAGGTAGAGCCAGGGCTCAGCCCAGAGCAACATCCCCAGTAGAGGACCCACAGGTAGAATTTGCTGGTGAGGTTCCTGCTTAGGCAGTTCCAGTCGGACCAGCTCAGGTCCCAGAGGGGTTCATTGCCACCCCGGTTCTTCAGGACGCTCTGGTCTGTTTAGTGGGCCTTATGGAGAGCGTGGCTCAGGCTGGTCTTCTTCCTAATGCACCATCTGTCTCTCAGGCTGGGGGAGGGACCCAGACTCCTGCCACCCGCACACCAGAACAGCTAGCTCCTCAGTTCCAAACTCCAGCACCTCAGGCGACTGGAGCAGCTCAGTCGGGTTTTGTGGCACAGACAGTTGAGGGGGCAGCCATGTCTGCCATATCTTTGCGGAGATTGGACCGGTTCACCAAGCTATTTTCTACTATATTTACTGGTGCACCATTAGAGGATCCCCAGAATTTCTTGGACAGTTGCTACGAGGTTCTTCGGAACATGGGCATCGTGGATTCCAATGGAATTGATTTTGCTACATTCCGTCTTTCCGGTACCGCCAAGACTTGGTGGAGGGACTACTGTTTGACCAGACCATCTAGGTCTTCGCCTTTGAGTTGGGCTCAGTTCTCCGAGTTATTCTTGGAGAAGTTTCTACCAGTTACTTAGAGAGAGGTTCTTCGGAGGCAGTTTGAGCACCTCTAGCAGGGATCTATGACTGTTACACAGTATGAGACCAGGTTCATTACTTTGGCCCGACATGCTATCATGATACTCCCCACTGATCGTGAGAGGGTGAGGAGGTTTATTGAGGGTCTAGCTCAGCCTATTAGACTCCAGATGGCCAGAGAGACAGGTACTGATATTTCATTCCAGGAGGCGGCCAATATGGCCAGGCGTATTGAGATGGTCTTATCACAGGGCAGTGGTCAGGGGTTTGACAAGAGACCTCGCCATTCCGGTCGATTAAGTGGTGCCTCATCTGGAGGCAGAGATTCCTTTGGTAGAGGTCATTCTCCTAGGCCATTCCAGTCAGCACTTCAGGTATCCCGTAGAGCACCATCAGCTCCTATCAGTACACTGCCGCTTCAGAGCTTCCAGGGTGGTTATTCTAGTCGACAAGGACAGTTTCAGGGTCAGCATTCTCAGCAGCAGAAAACTTGTTACACTTGCGGTGGTATGGGGCACATTTTCAGGTTTGCCCCCGAGCTTTTAGTGGTTCTCAGAGTCAGGGTTCCCGAGCTATGATTCTCGCACCAGGTGCACCCCACCCCCTCAGCCAGCTAGGGGTTGAGGTCGAGGTGCCAGAGGTGGAGGCTAGACAATTAGAGGTGGAGGACAGGCCACGAGAGGTAGGGGTTAGGCCGTAGTAGGTCGACCCAGAGATGTTCAGATTGGAGGGGCTCCGCCTTGATGCTATGCTACTCCTGCCAGGCGTGAGGCTAAGTCCTCTGATGCAGTCATTACGGGTATGGTTTCATTTTGCAGTAGAGATGCTTCGATTTTATTTGATCTGGGTTCTACATTCCCCTATGTGTCTTCATATTTTGCCCCTTATCTGAGCATGCCCCGTGATTCCCTGAGTACTTCTGTATATGTGTCTAACCCGGTGGGTGATTCTATTATGGTAGATCGAGTCTACCGTTCATGCTTAGTGGTTATTGGTGGTCTGGAGACTCATGTAGATCTTTTGCTTCTTGATATGGTTGACTTCGATGTTATTTTGGGGATGGATTGGTTATCTCCCTACCATGCTATTCTGGACTGTCATGCCAAGACAGTGACCTTGGCCTTGCCAGGAGTACCTCGTTTGGAGTGGAGAGGGACTCCTAGTCATTCTTCTGGTAGATTTATTTCATATATGAAGGCTCGGTGCATGGTCGAGAAGGGTTGTTTGGCATATTTGGCCTATGTTCGTGATTCTAGTGCTGAGGTTCCTTCTATGGAGTCTGTGCCCGTCGTTAGTGAGTTCCCAGAGGTATTCCCTGCTGACCTGCCGGGTATGCCACTCGATCGGGATATTGACTTTTGTATTGAGGTGGCTCCGGGCACTCAGGCCATTTCTACCCCGTTGTATCGTATGGCCGCACCAGAGTTGAAGGATTAGTTGCAGGATTTTGTTAGATAAAGGCTTCATCTGGACTAGTGTTTCTCCTTCGGGTGCCCCAGTGTTGTTTGTCAAGAAGAAAGATGACTCGATGAGGATGTGTATTGACTACCAACAGTTGAACAAGGTTACTATTAAAAATAAGTATCATTTGCCGAGGATTGATGATTTATTTGACCAGCTTCAGGGTGCTACAGTGTTTTCCAAGATTGACTTGAGATCTGGTTACCATCAGCTGAGGATTAGGGCGTCTGATGTCCCTAAGACAACTTTTTGCAGTTGGTATGGTCATTATGAGTTCTTGGTGATGTCATTTGGGTTGACAAATTCCCCCGCTGCTTTTATGGAGTTGATGAACCGAGTATTCAGGCCCTATTTGGACTCATTCGTGATTGTTTTCGTTGATGATATTTTGATTTACTCCCGTAGCCGAAAGGAGCATGAGCAGCACCTTCGAGTCATTCTCCAGACTCTGAAGGATAGTCAGTTGTATGCCAAATTTTCCAAGTGTGAGTTCTGGTTGAGTTCGGTTGCATTTCTAGGCCATGTGGTATCATTAGAGGATATTCAGGTGGATCCCAAGAAGATTTCAGCAGTCAGAGATTGGCCTAGGCCCACTTCAGCTACAAAGATTCGGAGTTTCTTGGGCTTAGCAGGTTATTATCGCCGTTTGTGGAGGGCTTTTCATCTATTACAGCTCCGATGACCAAGTTGACCCAGAAGGGTGCCCCATTCAGGTGGTCAGATGAGTGCGAGGCGAGATTTCAGAAGCTCAAGACAGCCTTGACCACGGCACCAGTGTTAGTTTTGCTCACAGGTTCAGGACCATATATTGTGTATTGTGATGCTTCGCGGGTGGGACTTGGTGCAGTGTTGATGCAGGGTGGCAAGGTTATAGCTCTATGCTTCTCGTCAGTGGAAGGTTCATGAGAAGAACTATCCAGTTCATGATTTAGAGTTAGAAGCTATTGTTCATGCGTTGAAGATTTGGAGGCATTATCTGTATGGGGTGCCATGTGAGGTATTCACAGATCATAAGAGTTTGCAGCATTTGTTCAGGCAGAAAGAGTTGAATATGAGGCAGAGGAGATGGTTAGAGCTGTTGAAGGATTATGACATTTCCATCTTATATCATCCGGGGAAGGCCAATGTGGTGGCCGATGCTTTGAGTCGGAAGTCAGCCAGTATGTGTAGTCTTGCTTATTTATCAGTCGGAGAGCAACTGCTTGCTTTAGATGTTCAGGCTTTGGCCAACTGGTTCATAATATTGGAGGTTTCTGAGACTGGTAGTGTTTTGGCCCATATTATGGCCCGTTCTTCATTATATGATCGTATCCGGGCCAGGCAGTATGTTGATCGTCATTTATGTGTTCTTAGAGATACGGTCCGGCACGGAGGTGCCAAGCAGGTCACAGTTGATGATGAGGGAGTTTTGAGGATGCAGGGTCGTATTTGTGTACCTGATGTTGATGGCATTCGGGAGTTGATATTGCAGGAGGCCCATAGTTCCCAGTATTCCATTCATCCGGGCACCGCAAAGATGTACCAGGACTTGCGGCAACATTATTTGTGGCGGAGGATGAAGAAGGATATTGTATCATATGTAGCTCAGTGCTTGAACTGTCAGCAGGTTAAGTACGAGCACCAGAGACCCCGTGGTTTGATGCAGCAGATTGAGCTTCCCGAGTGGAAGTGGGAGCGTATCACCATGGATTTCGTAGTTGGACTCCCACGGACTCAGAGGATGTTTGATGCGGTGTGGGTCATTATGGATAGGCTGACCAAGTCAGCACACTTCATTCCTGTATCAGTTTCGTATTCTTCGGAGAAGTTGGCAAAGATCTACATCAGGGAGATTGTTCGCCTGCATGGTGTTCCTGTGTCCATTATTTCTGATTGAGGTACCCAGTTTACCTCCCATTTACGGAGAGTATTTCAACATGAGTTGGGCACACAGGTTGATTTGAGCACAACATTTCATCCTCAGACGGACGGACAATCCGAGCGTACTATTTAGATTTTGGAGGATATGTTACGAGCATGTGTCATTGATTTTGGAGGTTCATGGGACCAGTTCTTACCTTTAGCTGAGTTTGCCTACAACAACATCTATCAGTCGAGCATTCAGATGGCTCCGTATGAGGCATTATATGGTAGGCGGTGTCGGTCGCCAGTTGGGTGGTTCGAGCCGGGAGAGGCTAGATTGTTGGGTTCAGAGTTAGTCCAGGATGCCTTGGATAAAGTGAAGATTATTCAGGATAGACTTCGTACAGCTCAGTCTAGGAAGAAGAGTTATGCAGATCACAGAGTTCGTGATTTGGCATTTATGATTGGAGACCAGGTATTTCTTCGAGTGTCGCCCATGAAGGGCGTGACGAGGTTCGGAAGGAAGGGCAAGTTGAGCCCTAGGTACATTGGTCCATTTGAGATTCTAGACAAGGTGGCAGAGGTGGCCTACATACTTGCTTTGCCACCTAGTCTATCAGCCGTACACCCGGTGTTTCATGTATCTATGCTTCGGAGGTATATTTTCGATCCCTCTCATGTACTTGACTTCAGCGGTGTCCAGTTGGACAAGGATTTGACTTATGAGGAGGAACTGGTAGCCATATTAGCTCGACAGGTTCGTCAGTTGAGATCGAAGAGTTATCCTTCGGTTCGTGTTCAGTGGAGAGGTCAGCCTGTTGAGGCAGCTACCTGAGAGTCCAAGTCCGATATTCGGAGCCGATGTCCCCATCTTTTCCCCGATTCAGGTACCATTCTATGTCCGTTCAAGGACGAACGGTTGTTTTAGAGGTGGAGATTGTGATGACCCAAAAGGTCATCCCGTGTAATTTTAGCTAAATATGTGTCCCAAGGCCGTGAAAACCTCCTTATATATCACCTCGATTTGTGTGCACATTCCGAGCGTATAGCCGAGAAGCCGTTATGTGAAAAACTAATAAAAATGATATTTTTGTGTTGAAATTTGAATAAAGTTGCATTTGATCAATATTTTTGGTAAACGGACATTTGACGGTCCCGGAGGGTTCGTAGAAAAATATGGGACTTGGGCGTATGCCCGGAATCGAATTCCGAAGTGCTAAGTCCGAGAAATGAATTTTTAAAGAAATTTATTTTCTGAAAAATATAAAAGTTTTTGAAAATGAGATTTGATGTGAAACCTATGAAACCGGGCCCGTATTATGGTTCTGGAGCCCGGAACAGGTTCAATATATTTTATAGGTGTTATCTGTGAAATTTGGTAAGAAACGGACTTAGTTTGACGTGATTCGGATCGAAAATGGAAAATTTAGAAGTTTTGGAAGTTTAAAGGAGTTTCATTGATTTTGAGGTTTAATTCGATGTTTATGACGTTATTTTGGTGTTTTGATTACTTGAATAAGTCCGTAGGATATTTTTAAGGTTGTGTGTATATTTGGTTTTGAGCCCCAAGGGCTCGGGAGTTTCGGGTAGGTGTCGGAGTGCAAAAAGTGGTAAAAATCTGGTGTGATATTGTTGTTGCTAGTGTCCAGGTATTTTGCCCTATGCGAACGCACTCAAGGGAGTGCGAATGCACAGGGTAAAGTGGGGTCAGGGGGTCAGGGTAAATTTTGTATTGTGCGAACGCACCACATAGGATGCGAACGCGGAGGGTAAGTTTGGGGACACTGTGCGAAAGCACCAAGTAGGTCGCGAACGCACAGCATAGGAGGGGTACCTGGGGGCTGGGTGTGTTCACCAACCCTTCGCAAACGCGGCCAGGGGCCCGCGAACGCGGAGAGTAAAATCGCCCAGTAATTTTTAAAGTAAAAAACATAACACTTATACGGGAATTTAGCCATGTTTCATAAACTCCTTCTTCTCCACACCCCATAAGCGATTTTTGAAGAGCTTCATCACCATAACCTCTTAGGTAAATAATTCTAACCTTGTTTTCTTCCATTTTCATTAACATCCACTAGATTCTAGGCCTAAAAATATGGGATTTAAGGTAGAAAATTAGGGATTTGGGTAGAATTATGGCTTTTTGATTATTTGGGAATTTGACCTCGTTTTGGGGTCGGATTTCAAAACAAATTACATATTCGGGCTCGTGGGGGAATGGGTGATCGATTTTTGGTCCGAACCTCGTGTTTGGATCAAGCGGGCCCGGGGTCAATTTTTGGAATTTTGGGAAGAATATTGGGAATTCTATAATTAAGCTTGGGAATTGAATTGTTTAGAATTTATTGATATTATTGAGTCGATTATGTATATATACGATTGTTTCGGAGTCGAGTACGAAAGGAAAAACGGTGTTAGAGGCTTGATTTGGATTCTTGGAGTCGAGGTAAGTGTTTGGCCTAACTTTGGCTTGAGGGAATAGGTATTGAGTCCTAATTGCTACGTGTTTATTCCATGTTCAATGTATAGTTGAGGTGACGAGTACCTATATGTTGTTGTCAAGCATGATCGTGAGTCGGAAATTTGCAATTATATGATATTTATTGACTTTTACTACGTTTATGGGTTTCAATTTGATAGCTATTCATTTGGTGGAAATTCTTAGATGTGGGTATTTGAGTAGTTGATCGGTTGAGGAACATTATGTTGGATTATACACATGTGTAAGATTGGTTATAGTTGTGTCCCTTGTCGGGACGGTATTATTCTTGTTGATTATTCCGTGCATTAAGGTTTCTTATTTGTTGATTTTCATGCCAATTGTTATTTTATGTTATTATGCACGAGGGGGTATTCCGTGCCATGTTGTATGATGTTATGCACGAGGGGACATTCCGTGCCATGTTTATGTTGTTTATGCACGAGGGGACATTCCGTGCCGTGTTGATGATATATATGCACGAGGGGACATTCTGTGCCGTGATTGTGATGTTTTATGCACGAGGGGACATTTCGCGCCATGTTTATGTTGTTTATGCACGAGGGGACATTCCGTGCCATATTTTATATTGTTATGCACGGGGGGACATGCCGTGCCTTGTTATGCTAAAAATATGCACGAGGGGACATGCCGTGCAGTTTCTCTTCACTGTTTAATTCGTGTTGTTAATTCCCATTATTATTTTTGGATATTTAGAATGTTGCTTCGTTCCGTCATTTCAGTATTTGCTATCCATTTTCCCCAGCATGTTTTCCCGTTATTGTACTTACTGTTTATTTCTTGTGGTTATTTCCTGTTATATTTTATTTAAACAGCACAAGCGATATTATTTGTCGTGTCCTAGCCTCGTCACTACTTCACCGAGGTTAGACTCGGCACTTACTCAGTACATGGGGTCGGTTGTACTGATACTACACCTGCACTTCTCTATGTTGTGCAGATTATGGAGACGGACCCAGTGGGCATTGATCGAGGGAGTATCCTTCAGTCCACCAGGCGACTCTTAGGTAGTCATGTAGGTGTCCGCAGGCCTTGACATCACCTTCTATCTCTCTTCTTTTCCTGTCTTTATGTATTTCCGAGACAGTAGCACTTTGTTCAGTAAGACCTTTATTTGTAGCAATCATAGACAGTTCGTGAAATTGTGACACCAGATTTTGGGAGTTGTTATTAAGGATTTTTCTAATATTGTTTAATTAAGTTGTTAGACTGCACTTCTTCCGCATTCTTATCTCTGTTTGTTCTTGTATATCACTTTTTAAATGCTAAATAACAAAGGAATAAATTAGAATAACCGGTAATGTTGGCTTGTCTATCGGGTTCAACGTTAGACGCCATCACGGCCAGGAGGTGGGATTTCGGGTCGTGACAGCAAGGTAGCTGCATGGCGGTCGCAACCCTGCTCTTCTCCCTCCTATCTTCCTATATTTATTTTATTAGATTTTCCAGACTGTATTTGTCTTAGTATTATCGGACATGTATTGTAGATGCTCATGACTAGTGACACCCGATGTCGGGCCTTTATTTTCGTATTTTTCCTTGTTTTAAATTTCTTATGAAAGATTTATTGTTAAATAGCTTGAAAGTAAATATTTTTGAAATGAAGTATTGGGTTATTTGGGTAGTGAGTCGGCTGGCCTAGTACCTCGATAGGCGCCATCACAACTTGATTGTTTGGGTCGTGACATGAAGGTAATATTAGTGTACTTCGTCGTAGTGGGAGAATGCTAAATAAAATCATAGTTCGGTGTACACTCTTGGGATAGTTTCCGTAACAGGATCCCTGAACAGTTTAATACTAAACTAGATTGTTACGACAAAGCACTACTAGACAAGTATTGCATCAGAATTAACTTGGCAAGATTCTTTAATAAAACCTTATTTGGTGAAGACTTTTAATAGTCATGTAAAAGAATGCCTCAGAAAGTTGTAGATGCATGGTTATGCGTCTAAGTGAAAAATTGTTGGGGCATATACTATTAACCATGCGTTTAGATATATTATATTCTAACAATTATCATGGTTAAAAGTCTAAGTGGGAGATTTTTGGGATATACATTATTAACCATGGGTTTGATTTAGATAAAATATTTATTATGATATAATTGTTCATTCAATTTTAATAAAGTTTTAAATAGATCATATATTAGTATGTGTCATTTGCTTATATAGTAGATGATTTAGTGTATAGAGTTTAGCTTATACTCGGAAGATTAAATCATCGGTTCTTATAAGTATACGGTTTGAGTTCACAATCTAATGATGAAATTGAACAAACCGCTAGGAATGATTGTAGCACAAGATTAAATATAATTTATCTTGATTATGGGAATTGTTTAATTCCAACTTCTTGTGCTAGTACATTTTGTATGTATAAAACGGACCAAGTAGAGATAAGTATTTTATACTGACTTAATAAAATAAAGTCTCTAGCCATTAAACGTACTTATACTCTTAATCTTGATATAATTATTATTATTAGCTGTGAATATTATTATTATTTTTGATTTGTTAAAATGCGAGATTCTTTCGTGGGTCAATATGCCTGGTAAATTGGATAATAATAATGTATATTGGCGAAATAATAGTTAGTTGATGGAATCCATGTCTCGGTTTAGAGATTGATGATACACCTTTATGAAAGCCTATAAGTTTTCATGTGTAAACCCGGCCGGTGGATTTTGTATCCGACACATGAAATAAATTAAGCGAAAGTCTAAAGGAAATAATCAATAAATTAAATTGTCAGTAATTTAATTTAATTGATTAGTATCTGAATCTTAACATGGGGAGTTAAATAAGATTTAATGGATGAATTTTGAAATTGAATAAGGAGTGCAATTACGAATTTTTAGTGGAATAATTCGTAATTAATTATGGTGGATATTAATTTCAAAAATTAGAAATTAATTCCATAATTGGAAGCCTTATTAATTAAATTTTGTGGTCCCTGTTGTGCCTAAATAATAGAAAATAAAGGAATCGTTTTTCTGGTGAAAAAAAAACCCAACAGGTTTTGGAAAAGGGTTTTAAATCCTTAAAACGTGTGCTATAAATACATAAGATTTTTCACCTAGAGGAAGAAGAACAAGGTGGACGAAATTTTCAGCCTTTTTCCTAGAAAATTTCAACACCCACACGAAATTACTACTTTCAGATATTATTTGAGTAACACAGTAGAAGACCGTAGAACGTTCAAAGATCGTGATCGTGCGAGTGGTGGAGATTTCAACGAGACGATGTGAAACTGAAGGCTCACATGACTAAAGAGTCGTGTTCACGCTTCAAGAGGTAACCCGCGAAATCCCGTTTATACTAGTTGTCTAGATTACATGTGATTTTGATACTGTGATTGCTTTTGTTGCTTATTATAATCCATCAGTGCATACACACTATCCTCCCCAGACCCCACTAATGAGATTATACTGGGTTGTTATTGTTGTTGTTGTAGTCTAATAAATAATAACTCAATTAAAATAGGAGAAATACATATTTTTTTCCCTTAAAATGGAAATGATTCAACCCAACCTAACCAAAATCTATATACATAAATTAAAATAATACAAAAAATGAATCCTAAACCCCCACAAAAAAACTTAGTTCGGAATGCATGAGAGCTTGACCAAAAAAGAAAAGAAATAAATGGTATAATTAGAGAGCATTTGAAATAAAAATGCTATCAATGTGAATAAAATTTTAAAAAAAAAATAAAAAATAGACTATCGTGTTCTGAAGGATTCACTTTTAGTATTATATATATATATATATGAATTTTGGGTCCGCGGAGTCGGATCGGGTTGGGTCATTCCTATTTTAATTGAGTTATTATTTATTAAACTAAAAATAAAAAATAAAAGACATGGAATAAGAAAATACTACAAGAAAATTATTTTTTCCGGTCACTATGATTTTTGTGTGAATTAGTGAAAGTTTTATGATTTTTGTGTAAAAAAATAAAGTTATATGACTTTAATGAAAAAAAAAAACATGACTATTTGTGAAATCTACCCTAGAAAAACATGGTTACGTCTATCATCGATTAAATCATTACTAGTCATCATAACTGATATACAAATACACCCTTACGTTGCTAATTATTTTTTTAAATTTTAGATTTGATTATGCTTATGCTATACACCAAGTATACCAAATACTAAATGCACTTCTTCCGAATCCCTCCATCCCAACTTCTTGCTTGTGTTTCTCTTTGTTTCTGTCCACTTCCTGAAATGTGTAACAAATTCTGGTGCGTACTTCATGTATTCCTCTATTTAACTTGATACTTCATTTCCGGGAGTGACCCTAAAACAACAGATATTAAATAACATCAATAAGATCAAAACAGTGGTACTCTCTCTCTTTCAATTTAGATGTCACATTTCGCTTATCGAGAGTCAATTTAACTAAACTTTGAAGCTAAATTAAATTAGTTCAACTTAGTAGTTTAAAATTAAAATTTTAATATTCAAAACAACACAAAAAGTACTATAAGTTGGAATTTTCCCCATGTCAATACGATAATAAAATATATGCTAAAATATTAGTCAAAGTTAACACAGTTTGACTTTCGGTAAGCGAAATGTGTCGTTTAAATTGAAACGGAGGGAGAGGGAGTATCAAATTTGTAAATAGAGACATGTTTCAATTCAAGATTACTCACTTAAGGTTTATGCCATTTTTGTTCTTTAGGCTTGCTGGAATGCTCCCTTTGAGGTGGTTGTTTTGAAGAAACCTATAAAACCAGAAATATAACTTAAAGATCTGATCTTTAATCATCAAATATATAAAACGAAAACAGAGTTTAATCAAAGAGGAGCATACACTTCTTTAAGTCTAGGAAGTTGTCCTAATGATTCCGGGATTGATCCTTGCAACTGGTTGTTCTCCAAGTGCCTTTTTCATTGCAGGGAGAGATATTGGATTTGTTACAGATTCCGATATAAGATAAGAAATAGAGTCAAATACGAAAAAAAAAACTTATTTTTTGCTTATCGAACAAAAGTCTGGTATTTAAGCAGAGAAGTATAGAATATGCCCATTATATACCAAGTTTCGAGCCGTGCAACAGCTGGCCCTTAGAAATCTCTCGGTTGTATTAAAAAAGTAGGAAAAAGAAGCACAAATCGGAACTTACAGAGTTTCTAGATTCTTCAATTGGCTTAAATCAGGTATTTGACCTGTAAGTTCATTACTTCCGAGCCACCTTTAAATGAGCCATTTTCAATTAGTAATATTCCATTAATTTGTGGATAACAAAAACCAAGCAATGTGATATGATAAAAGATAGCTTACAGATGAGTGAGTGCAGTTAATTTAGATATGCTTGGTGGCAATGGTCCAGAAATTCCAGCATTGGTCAAATTCCTTCATCCAAAACATAACCAAGTGCACAAAATTGGTATCAGAAAAGTGGTATATTATTGATTGATCAGCAGTTAAATTACTAATATTACTCCTGAACTAAATAAGAAAATTAAACTTACAGGGAGATAATTCGCGTGTTCATGCCCGAAGAACATGTAACTCCAGTCCATGACTTGTCTTTTGGAAGGCATGGATCGCCATGCCAATCTTGAGGTTTTTTGTTAAAACTTTTTCTCAAATCTTCCATTACTGCCACTGTTTAAGTACAACAAAAAATGTGTTAATTTAGAAAGAAGAAAAAAGGACAGTCCGGTGCACTAAGTTCCCGCTACGTGCATGGTCGAAGAAGGGTCGGACCACAAAGGTCTATTATAGGCAGTCGTACCTTGCATTTCTGCAAAAGACTGTTTCCACAGCTAGAACTCGTGAACTCCTGGTAGCATGACAGCAACTTTACTAGTTATGCTAAGCCTCCCCTTAGAAACTAACAACTAAATTGACAGACAAATAGTAACAATAGCGGATCCAACTCAGAACTCATGGCATCTAAATTTGGATCCGCCACTGAAAACAACAACAAGCCCAATGAAATCCCACAAGTGGGATCTGAGGAGGGTAAAATCTACGCAGACCTTACCCCTACCTAATGAAGGTAGAGAGACTGTTTCCGAAAGACTCTCGGCTCACGATCCACCACCGACTAGTAAAGAAAATATTGCTGAAGAAAAGCCATTACCATCTCTAGTGAGAGTTAGTCCAGCAAGCGGCAAAAGTTGGAAAAGTTCACCAGCAGCAATCACAGGTCCAACAGGACTATTATTCGGGGGAATCAATGTAATCTTAGTTTCTCCTTCAAGAGGCCAAGTTGTGCTATAAACAGTGACACCATCGGTTGTGACATTAAGGTTGCTGTAGAATTTTGCTCCATTTACTAAGACATCAAAAACTCTCCAGCTAAATGGGCTCGGCGTTCTGCTATCTTGAAAGTACAAAGCAATGTAGTAGTATGTCTTAGGAACAGGAAATGGTGGCCAATTTACCACAAGAGTTCTGCCTCTACTTGCTGTTATTGAATTTTCAAATAGCTTTTCAGGTGGCATATTCCAGAATGTTGAAGGAGTTATACTTGTATGGCTTGTTACAACTGGATTGTCGTCGAGTAATGGATACCAATAACGATTGAATTTGTCATCTGGAAAACTAGTTCAACATGTTCAACATCATCTATCAAATGTCAATTAATATCAATGTAACCAAACAAAACATTTAAAGAAGAATAAAAAGGGTAACTTAAGCTCCTGCTAGGCGCAGGGTCCGGAAATGGTCGGATCACAAGGGTCTATTGTACACAGACTTACCTTGCACTTTTGAAAGAGACTATTTTCACGATTCGAACCCCTAACGTTCCGGTCACGTGATAACAACTTTACCAGTTACGAAGTTTCCATTTCATACAGATGCATGAAGGGGAGGTATTGAAAATTTCAACATAAAATAGATGTATATTTGTGTTGTTTCCAGCTCAAGAAAAGGGGTCACGATGGGGATAGTTTCACTGACGGGTCATCCAACTTTTAATTTCTTCTACCAAAATCTAAAACTAATTTTTGTAATGGCGAGGATAAATAACTCAACAATTACCATATATTCACAGAAATTGAAAAACATCGAAAAATGCTAAATACGTCCCTAGAAACAGTAGGTTGTGTCACTCCGGCAACTCACCTTACATAATATTCATGTGACACCACTTAAAAGAATATAAAAAAGGCCATTATATGCCTCATGGTGAAAGACATCTGGTATTAGATTTGATTGACAGATGAGTTTTTTGTTTCCTTTAAGTGGTGCCACGTGAATATTATGTCAATTAAGGACTTAGTTGTACTTACTGTGACAACCTACTTGTGATTTCGGGATTGAATTTAGCATTTTCCGGTTTACTTTCTGCAGTATATAGGCACTGTTTAATCGTTGTTACACCCTAGGTAAATCCCATAATGACAAAACACGGGAGTGATGTTGGGTATATAAGTAAACATATATGAGACCCTAGTATTTTAAAGTTATGCAGGCGAGTTGGGATGTTATATATGGTATCAGAGTCATGCGACACCCTAGGCATTTCACATCGACAAAACACGGGAGATATGCTGGATTTATAAATAGACATACTTCAGACTCTAGTGATTCGTTTTAAAAACGTGCGCCTAGACGCAAAGCGGACAATATTACTAGTGACCGGCTGTTACAATTGTCTTTCCAGTACAAACGTTAATCTCATGAGTTTGATGCAATAAACTAAAAATTGGATAAAAAAGAATTGAAGAGGTAGAGATGCATACATACATTATGGTATCATGAGATCCAAAGCTATGACGAGCAAGAGTAACCAATGCATATTTCCCAAAATCAGTAGAATTATAAAGGGAATCATCAAGATACAGCAATTCAATAGCTGAGATAAAAGGATTTGAAGTTGTGTGCTCATTTTTTGCAAGACAAATACTCAAAACCTTATTATGAGCAACCATAATAACTTCATAATAGGAGCTGAGCCCTTCTGCATAATCCGCCGTTGTATTAATATTCCACTTTGTACCATCAATAATCTGATCAAATATTGGTGGCTCTTTCCCTCCATCAAAACCTCCATAATAATATATTGTTTTCACCAGCAATTTCCTTCCTTTATTCACTGGGAAATGATAACAAAATTTTTCTTCTACATCATCTGGGAAATAACGAACAGATGATAATAAAGGTACTACCCCTTCTTGTTGTATCTCTGATTTATTTCCTGTTTTTATAAAGTTGTCATCTGGTGTATATGTAAGCGAATCTTGTTCTATTTTTTCACTTCCGCCACAATTTAGAAGGAAACCTGTATGATCAAAATGATTATCGAAAATGTCTCAACAAATGCATAAACGAATTTAGAATTTAGAGTAGTAGATTAATCAATATACATTTTCTATTTTCTTATATATGTATATATAAAATTAGAGCCAAAAACTATAAGTTCTATCGAGCTAACAGAACAGAACCCGTTATAGATCATCTGAAAACACATTAAGACTAATGTTAATGTATAATCTACAAATGTCATTGAAATTGAACAGCATAGTAATTACCGTGGGGTTGAATTTTATTATTAGTACGGGCGGCATAAATGGCTAGAGGAATGCTAACAAGCCAAAGGAGGAAAATGGAGGTGGACATTTTTGGAAAATGGTTTGGCCTGGTTGCTCCTCCTGGGAAAGAGGAGAAAGAAAGAAAGAAATTAAAAGGTTTTTGGGCATAAGAGATGGCGATTACTCCTTTTTTCGGAGATTGACTGGACTACCTTAAGTTGCATTCTTTTATATATGTTTAAATGATGTAAAGAATTGTGAAGAAAAAGAAATGAAAATAGAACTACAATTTTTTTATAAGTACAAGGTGATGGTAATTTTCTTTATATTCTCTTGTTTGGATGGTTGTTACCTATTGATTTGTATTGTATCATTACTTTAAATATAATAAATATAATGTTTGTTTTGATTATACCATATCGTTAAATTCGTCGTTACGCAACAATAAAAGTGCCATTTTATGTAACAATTGATTTAGTGTGGTCGCGTCGTTACCTTATTCTTTTCTCTCATATAGTCGTTCCTTATTTTTAAATAATCCTATTATCTCCTTTATTCTTGTTTACCCTTAAAATTGGATAACCATTAAATTTATAATGTGGTTTTTAGAATACGTGATTTCGCTTAACACCAATTGATAGATATGAAGATTAATAATAGAATTTAACAATAAAATAAAGCAAACCAGTGTTTGAAAGGAACCCAAACCTCGAGTTAGAATACCCTTGAACTGATTGGTGCAAGAACAGTTAAAAAAATGGTATAAACGAGAAAGAAAATTATATTGCTTTGATATCAGTGAACAATGTGTCTTACAAATGATTAGAACCCCTTTTATATAATAGAAGAATTCCACTTATGGTACTCTAATTACATAGGAAAATCCCATGATTAGCTAATTAACCGTTTCCGTTTTGATCTGTTCCGAGATTTACGCCATGATCTTCGACCAGTCACGTATATTTTGCCTTTCTGTTATTATGCTATCTTCGATTTTGCTCGATGTCTGTCTCATCTGGTCTCGATCGTTGCGAACCTCGATCTCGACAGATTCCTCGATTCCGAACCCAGTACATTGTCCTCGTGATTTAGTCTGACCCACTACGAGGTCGACCTCCGATGCAACCTCCTGGTCTCGGTCAAATAGTAAAATCGGGTGGGCCCGATTTTAACCGTATACAGATAGTTCCCTCATTTTTTGGAGTGTAATGAAAAGAAACGAATTGAGCCTTCGATTTTCTACCTCGACCTATCATGATGTCATCCTCGTGACGTAAGCAGCGGAAGTGACCGAAACGTCCTGTCGGTACAATTTCCCAAGTCATTAATGAGTGTCAGTTGGTGGTCGGCCACTAGTGACTTTGAACCGTCGCCGTGAATCCCTTAAATAGGCCCTCTTCTCATTGATCCAAACTTTGTTTTCACTTTCTTCTAATCTCCAAAGCTTTTACATCTCTTAAGTTCTCACTTTCTACAAAATCTTTAAGCTTTGTTGTTAATATCCTCTCAAACATCAAGTCTTATAACCTTCTTCCCTCTTCAAACTTACACCAAAATGGCAAAAACTGTTCCTCAAAAGGAAAACGCTTCTTCATCGCGGCCGGCCGGCGAAAAAACACCGGTGGAGCCGTGCCCTGAGAAGTGTGTTCCCAGGGGGTGCGTCCGTACTTTCGATTTTAAGATCGAGAAGACTTCGTCGATCTCTAGTCGATGCGAGCCAATGTCGAGGTATATATGCTCGATCACTGAGAGCTTCCTTAAGCAGGTAGAGAAAGACTGCAACTGGGAAGGCAAAGAGGTGGTGATCCCGGCCCCCGAAGAAGACATTACTACCCATGTGGAAGGGTTTCTAAGTTTTTACACTTACCCTTTCACGCTGGGCCCCCTTGATCTGTCATAATCGATTTTTGCCGTAAATACCAAATAACCCTAGGTCAGACCCACCCTTCCTTTTGGCGGATTGTTATTCTACTCCGATTCTTCACAGGCAAAGTCGAGGGGATGTCTTTCACCCTCGACTACCTCATCAGGTTGTACAACCCATATCTCTATCGAGGTGGATTAATCAAACTTCAGCGCCGGGCTACCAAGGTGATGTTCTCGAGCATAGGTGAGGAAAAACATCGAGTATGGATGTGCCTGTTCGTCCGAGTTAGGACTTCCGATTTAATCCCGGCCAAGAGAATGCCATTTCCCGAGAAATAGAATATGAAGCGTAGGTACAATTCCACTTTCGGCTTTCATTTATTGCTTTGTTCCCTTCATTTTATCATTGATATCCTTTTTTATGATGTAGCGGTTGCTTGGATGCCTCGTGCAATTCCAAACCTCGAGAGCTGGGTTCAGGACCTGGCCTCGACTTCTTCATACGCCGATCGCTCATGGCGTGATTTAGCAAAGGGCCGATGGGATGCCAAAAATCATGGTGAGCCTTTTTTCACGTATTCGATGATTCTTGTTAAAATATTTCTTCCATATATACTTATTTTCCTTTCATGTAGGACTTGGCAAAGATGCTGTCATGAGGCCCCCATCTGGTGAGGAGGAGACTTCGACCCCGGTCCCGGAACCGGCGAAGGATAAAAAAAGGAAAAGGCCCTCAACCTCCGAGGGTCCAAAGCCTAGGAAAAATCTGGCTCGTAAGCCGAAGACAGACATTGTTGCCCTGCCTGCGGATGTTCTTCAGCGGCTAATGGAGGAAGAAGAAGAAGAAGACAGCTCCGAACTAGTGGCCCGAGTTAAGAAAACCATCTAGGCCCCAAAGGCCGCTGGGTCGGTGGTGATTCAGGAGATCCCGCCTCGAGCTGAGGGGGTCTTGGAAAAGGACTCGGGCAAAGTCCCCGATTCGTCGAAGATCGAAGATGCCTCCTGCCGATATGAGCAAACGGCGGGTATATCTGAAGGGGCTGGCTTTGAGGCCCTTCGAAGTGAAGAGACTGCCCCAAGAGATCTGATTGGGGCAATTGAAGTTGGAGACTCGCTGCCTCTGCCCGCATTTTTCGAGGAGTCAATTCCGGATGCCCAAGCTATGAGGACTCCCGATGTAGACCGGACCCACGGGGGGGAGGACCCCTTACATGGTTATTTTATCGGGGTCGAAGAAGCTTCTGGCCTGAGTGAAGCATCGAGTCTCTCCGATGAGGCTCAACAAATCCTAAATCGGATAAACCTCAACTCCCCTCGTTGACAACATACTTACGTTTATTTCTTCTTTTCATGTCTAATTTCTCTTCTTCTTTCTGTATAGGCCTTGGCACTCCATCTGGAGGCGTTTTCCAAATCCCGAGCAGAGGTGAGCCGATGTGAGGCCGACCTTCAAGGTCTCTCGGAGGAGAGAAATGCCCTCAAACTTCTCTGCGGGCAAAAAAAAAGCGGAGATCAAGGACCTCCAAGCCGAGCTGGACAAGGCTCACAAAGATCAGACCGACCTGATTGAGCCGCCCAATTGTCATAGGTCTAAAGTCAGCTTCGAGGCATGAAGGAGAAAATATCAGATCAAGCAAAGAAAATAGAGGAGCTCGAGGCTCGGTTGTCCTTTGAACTTGCAAAGGCCAAATCTGAGGCCGAAAAGGCAAAGGCGATCGTGGTCGTCTACCGGTCCGATGCGGAAGCTACTCAAGTCCAAGCGAGAGAGGCTTCCGAGATCGCTCAAACTCGAGCACATTGGGTTTCTGAACTCTCCAAATGCCAATCTCGGAGGGAAAACCTCTAGGAGATCCATGCTCGAGGTTTCGATCTTACCGACGAGATAATAAAGCCTAAAGAGCATGAAGCTAGTGCTAGAGCGCTGCCCTTTTTCGATGATGGTGATGATGATGGCACCTAGATCGGGTCCGAGAGTGGGGGGACCCCGATGGAGAAGCTACCCCCAAGATTAGTTAGGAACCTTAGTATTCTTTTTTTAACTTTCGTGTAGGACACTGGTCCTTTGTAAATATCTTCATATGTATAAAATGTTCCTTATTTTCTCTGTCTTGTCTTTATTTCAACTTTTTCCTTGTGAAAATTCTGATTCACTCATGCCTTATGAAAATTTTGTTCGTAAGTTCGAAGCTTAGGCAATTTGATCGAAGTCGGACTAGTGTAGTTTTTTATAATCGAGTGAGTGCTTGCTCGAACTCGAAGTGGGGTGACCCTTAGGGTTTAGTTGAGTGAGGATGACTTCTCGAACTCAAAAAAATAAAATGGCCCTTAGGCTCTTGAATTAGGCCGGTGTGGCCTCAACAGGATGGCTTTTTCCCCTTTTCGTCTTAAGAAGTTAATCATGAAAATTTGTCATGCCTTAGCACGAGATAAACATGCACCCCTTAGGTTTTTCGAAGGTTGGTATTATCAAAACCTGATAGTATCCTATATTATGCAATGTAGATGCTATTAATGCTCTAAGTTAACCATACTTTATTGATGTATTAAGTGCTAAATGATAACAAAATGCTCTAATTGTGGTTTTTATGCTTTGTAGGAGATACTCCGAGGTAGGAGGATGATATAGAGTGTTTTGGGGGTCGAATATGTATATACAAGGCCAATCGAGAAGCGCCCGGATGAAAACGAGCAAAAAAAAAAGCGAAGAAAAACTGGGAAAAATTTCACCGCGACCGCGGTCAGGCCGCGGCTGGAACGCGGTGGAAAAAGACGCAAAACAGAATTATTTAAAACGACCGCGGTTGGACCGCGACTGCGGTTGATCTAGAGAAGGCCAAGAGAGTCCAGGGGCTAAAGTGTAAAACATGGGCAACTTATCCTAACCATATATAAACTCAACAAACTCGCCCAAGTAAAGGTTAAGCTTGTTATTAGACTCAATTAGAGGCAAGAACAAGTGTGAGAAGATCAAGACACCATTAGAGTTTTTCATTCTTCTTCCTTTTATCATTATTTTGTGAATCATGAATTATTTATGGATTTATTTAGTTGTATCATGAATAGCTAAATATTTAGTCTAAGGTTTTGATGGAGCCTATTGAGGGATGCAATTCTTTCTATGTTAATATAGATTTGCCAAGTTTAATCTCTATTTGTTCAACTACATTCTTGTTGTAGTTAATTGAAAGGATCCTCAATTAGATGTGCCTATTTAGTATGTATTACTCGGGAGAAAGTGCATATTTAGGTAGTTGTTGAACAACATCACTCCCGACGTATGTGAGGAATCAATAAACAAGGGTTTAAAGGTGGGATTAGGGATAACGAAACCTTGGAGTGCGATCTAAGTGAGCTGTAATAAAATCCAGCTAGGGTAACTCAGGAGAGTATATCTAGTAAATTGTCATAATTACTCGGGAGAGATTTACGGTAGTAAGAGTGCTCATGATAGATAGAGACTTAGACAAATTTATATGAAACATAACAGGAAGGGATTCCATCAATAGGGAAAATCATAACCTTAGATCATTCTCATTATTGTTTACAACCCATTTTTAGTTAGCTCTAGTTAATATAATTTCATTAAGTAATAGTTAGTAGAAAAATAACTAATTGTTATCTAAAATATCTTGGAAGTTGATTACGTGGAATTGAGTGAGTCTGATACTTGTAATTGGTAGGTTAATTCCTTGTGGGATTCGACTCTGGGCTTAATTCCCGAAATATATTGACAATGACCGCTTAGTCCTTTTTATAAGGCATAGTTGGGCGTGATCAAATTTTGGCGCCGTTGCCGGGGAATTAACGATGTTATTAATTACAGTTGAAAGAAGTGCAAAAAATTCTTAGTGTAGTCAATTTTCTTCACTTTCAATCAATACATTGAATTTTAACGCTTGCAAACTTGGTTGTTACAGTGCATGCCTAGAAACTCATCGAGAACTGGTGAAGTGTTTGAAGCATTAGCAGATCTCGGGAAAGTTTTCAAGGCCTTGAATCGGGCCAACCGGAAAAGCAAACAACAAAACTCAACTGAACAACTTGAGCCAGACATGGCAGAGCTGGTGAATAACAGAAATAATGGGGATAACATGGAGGACCCAAATGCGCAGGTAGTGGAGCCTCTTGTGCCAAAGGCTGCTTTATATGATTGGGCACAACCCACAGCAGACAACTTGGCCACAACGATTGTAGTCCCACAGATACAGGTAGATTCATTCCAAATCACAAACAATATGCTACATTTGTTGCAAAACAAGGGACTATTCTCGGGGTCATACATTGAAGATCCCCAATAGCACTTGAAGAATTTCCTATCAATTTGCCAAACACAAAGACAGCACAACGTAACTCCGGAAGCAATAAAGTTGTTGTTGTTTCCATTCTCTGTGACAGGAGCAACCCAGACTTGGCTAAATTCACTCCCCATCAATTCCATCACTACTTGGGATGAGTTGGTCAAGCAATTTGTGAACAAATTTCATCCACCCAACAAGACTGCTCAACACATTGATGAGATCTTAAGCTTCAGATAGAAACCAACAGAAACATTGCAAGAGACGTGGGAAAGATTTAAAGGGTTGTTGGTTGCATGTCCACACCATGGTATTCCTGAGCAGATGTTGGGGCAGAGATTTTACATGGGTATGGCAGATAGTGTGAAAGCTAATGTGATGCTTCAACTAGTGGAGCATTCCTGAGTAAAACGTTCAGAGAGAGGAAGATCTTGCTCGACAAGATGGCCCAGAACTCAGGATGGACAAACAGAAACTTGCCCATCACTCCTGTGGTCCACTTAGTGCATTAGATCCAGCTAACTCTCTTGCTGAAAATATGGCCACATTAATGACACAAATGAGCATCCTCACCAAAAGGTGGAAGAGTCAGGTCAGAAACAGCAGGTGCACATAGTTGATACAACCAATGGGGCTTATGTACATATTGCATTAGTCAGTCATTTGGTAGCCAGTGGAGCGCTGAGGGGGATCACCAACACTATCTTGAGAACATGAATTATGTGTCCAACTATAGGGGTCAGAGACCAGGTGGTCAGAATTGGGGGCAGCAGAATCAGCAATACAGGCCAGCCCTACAGAAGCATAATAACGGTAACATGGGGCCATGTGACCACAGGGTAATATGGTGCCTTACCAAAGGCCACATGGCTATAACAACCAGAATCAGCAGCAGGGGTATCATCCACCTCAACAAAACATAATGGGAGACAGGAAGACGGGTTCACTAGGCTCGAGGCAATGATACAGTAGGTGATTAAGTCTAATGAAAAAAAAAGTGAAAGAGTAGATTCACACGAGTCAGCAATAAAAAATATTAAGGTCCAGAAAGAGAGAGCTCGAGAAAGCAGACCTGCTGAGACACTTGTGCCAGTGCCCATTGAGCAAGATGACTCAGCAAGATTGACTGAGGTGACAGTGCAGCCTGCACAGGAAGATGCCAACAAACAGAATGAGGCTGAGAAAGAAGTTGAGACAGCACAGGAACCGGTATTGGAGGCAGCACCTGAAAAAGAAAAAGCCCAAATCACATGGAAGAAGCGACCTCCAACACCATTCCCACAGAGGCTGGCCAAATATAAAAAAGATGAGCAATACAAGATGTTCTTGGACATGTTGAAACAAATTCAGGTAAATATTCCATTGATTGATGCTTTAAAGGAAATGCCTGGTTATGCAAAAGTGATGAAGGACTTGATTTCCCGCAAGTTCGACTTCCAAGACTTGACCACAGTGACTCTAACTCAGACTTGCAGTGTTGTTGTAACAAGACCTGTTGCTGAAAACTTGTCTGACCCCGGGAGCTTCACAATTCCTTGCACCATAGGTAACCTTGATTTTACCAAGGCGCTATGTGATTTGGGGGCAAGCATAAATCTTATGCCCCTAGCTATCTATAAAAGTCTTGGGATGGAAGAACTAGAACGACGTCTATGTTATTGCAGCTGGCTGACAGAACTGTAAAGAGGCCCTCAGGTATTCTTGATAATGTGTTGGTGCAGGTAGGGAAATTTGTGTTCCCTGCATATTTTGTAATTCTGGACTGTAGGGTGGATGAAGAAATTCCCATAATTTTGGGAAGGCCATTCTTGGACACGGGGCAAGCTCTAATTGACTGCGAAACTGGAGAGATCAAGATGAGGTTAAATGATAAAGAGATAACATTCAACGTGTATAAATCTATGAGCGACCAAGTGAATTCGCCAATTGTTGTTTAATTGATGCCATCGATGTAATCCTGGAAGAGGATGATGAGACCTTAAACATTGAGGATCCTCTAGCTGCATGTCTTATGAATTTAGATGAGGTGAATGGTGAAGAATTGGCGGAATGGGTGCTTGCTCTTGAGGGCAAAGGTTTTTGGAAGAGACCACTCGAATTCGAGCCCCTGCACTTAGAGAAAAGGGAAACTCCTCCAGCCAGGCCATCCATAGAAGAACCACCAAAGCTGGAGTTGAAGCCACTGCCCGCGCATCTCAGGTATGCATTCTTAGGACCTAACTCCACATTACCTGTTATTATTTCATCTAGTTTGTTAGATGTGCAGTCAAAACAGCTTTTGCAGGTACTGACAGAGTGCAAGACTGCTATCGGGTAGACCATGACAGATATTAAGGGGATCATCCCGGCATTTTGTATGCATAAAATTTTGCTGGAAGATGGGCAAAAACCTTCCAGAGAACACCAAAGAAGGCTGAACCCCAATATGAAGGAAGTGGTAAAGAAAGAAATCATTAAGTGGTTAGATGAGGGAATCATCTTCCCCATCTCTGACAGCAACTGGGTTAGCCCAGTGCAATGTGTTCCCAAGAATGGTGTAATGACGGTGGTGAAAAATGAAAAAAATGAATTGATCTCTACATGAACCGCCATAGGCTGGAGAATTTGTATGGATTACAGGAAACTCAACTTAGCCACCCGGAAAGACCACTTCCCACTTCCCTTCATTGATCAGATGCTTGATAGACTGGCAGGGAGGTCCCACTTCTGTTTTCTGGATGGGTACTCAGGGTACAATCAGATCTCCATTGCACCAGAGGACAAAGAGAAGACCTCATTCACATGCCCTTATGGAATTTTTTCCTTTCAGAGGATGCCCTTTGGCCTATGCAACGCACCGACCACATTCCAAAGGTGCATGATGACCATATTCACAGACATGGTAGAAGACATAATGGAGGTGTTCATGGATGATTTCTCAGTAGTGAGAAATTCATTCGATGAGTGCCTTAAGAATCTGACCGGAGTGTTGAAAAGGTGCATCGAGACTAACTTGGTACTTAATTGGGAAAAGTGCTATTTCATGGTACAAGAAGGTATAGTCTTGGGACGCTTGGTATCAAGCAAGGGCATTGAGGTGGATTGTGCAAAAGTTGATGTGATAACAAAGCTTCCACCACCCACATCCATCAAATCAATCAGGAGATTCCTCGGGCATGCCGGGTTCTACCGGAGATTCATAAAAAGACTTCTCAAAAATTGCTAACCCTTTGTGTAAGTTGTTAGAAAAAGATCACCCTTTGGTGTTTTCTGATGATTGCAGGGTAGAATTCGAGGAATTGAAGAAAAGACTTGTCACAACACCTATCATTGTTTCCCCCGACTGGGAGCAACCATTCGATCTAATGTGTGATGCAAGTGACTATGCGGTGGGAGCAGTGCTAGGACAGCGAAAAGACAAGATAATGCACCCAATTTACTATGCAAGTAGAACGTTGAGTGGAGCCCAGCTGAACTACACTATGACTGAAAAAGAGATCCTGGCTGTAATGTTCGCGTTTGACAAGTTCAAATTGTACCTGATTGGCTCAAAGGTAATTGCATATACTGATCATGTTTCTCTTAGGTACCTGATCGAAAAGAAAGACAAATCGCGCCTGATTTGTTGGGTGCTGCTGCTGCAAGAGTTCGACTTGGAAATCCGTGACCGTAAGGCACGGAAAATCAAGTCGTGACTGGAAGGAGCTGACAAAGCAATTGAGGTAGAGGATATTCTGGAAACCTTTCCAGATGAGCAGCTACTCGCCACAAGCCTTGAGGAATTCCCATGGTATGCAGACATTGCAAATTACCTAGGAAGCGGTATAGTTCCCTATGACCTTTCCTCTATGCAAAAGAAAAAGTTTTACCGTGATTGCCGCATGTATTACTGGGATGAACCTTATTTGTTTCGGATTTGCGTTGACAATATGATCCGGAGGTGTGTCCCTGAGATAGATCAATCTTTTGTTTTGTAGGCATGTCACGCATTGGCATATGGCGGACATTTTGGAGGAGTCAGGACGGCCGCGAAAGTTCTAAAAGCATGTTTATACTGGCCAGCTATGTTTAAGGATGCACATCTATGGTTCAAGTGTTGTGATGAATGCCAACGAACCAGAAACATTTCCTGTCTCCATGAGATGCCCATGAACCCCATTCAGGAGGTTGACGTGTTCGATGTTTGGGGAATAGACTTCATGGGCCCTTTCGTCAGTTCCTATGGCAATAAGTACATACTTGTTGTTGTAGATTATGTGTCCAAATGGGTGGAAGCTGCAACACTCCCCACCAATGATGCAAGGGTGGTGATTGGATTTTTGAAGAAGAATATATTCACCCATTTTGGCACCCCGAGGGCCATAATTAGTGGTGGATGCACTCATTTCTGCAATAGAGCCTTCGCCAAATTGCTGGAGAAGTACGATGTACGCCACAAGGTGGCAAATCCATACCATCCTCAGACCAGTGGTCAGGTTGAAGTGTTAAATAGAGAGATAAAGAGTGTGTTGACCAAAACTGTGAATGCCACAAGAACAGATTGGGCGAAAAAGTTAGATGACGCACTCTGGGCCTATAGAACTGCTTTCAAAATACCAATTGGCATGTCGCCATACAAGTTGGTGTTTGGAAAGTCCTGTCACTTGCTAATGGAGTTAGAACATAGAGCTTGGTGGGCGCTGAGACAATTGAATCTAGACATGGAAGCTGCGGGGACGAATAGAGTCACGGAATTGCATGAGCTGGATGGGTTCCGATATCTTGCTTTTGAGAGCACCAGGTTATACAAAGAAAGAATGAAGAGGTTGCATGACAAGAACATTATTGAGTGAAATTTCAAACCCGGAGATATGGTGTTGCTTTACAATTCAAAAGTAAGGCTATTTCAGGGTAAACTCAAGTCACGATGGTCTGGACCATTTCGTGTGGTTGAAGTGCTTCATTCAGATGCTATAGAGATTTCCTAAGAGAAAGACCCTCACATATTTAGAGTCAATGGGAACAGATTGAAACCATATGTGGGCATGGATGAAGTCAAGGAAGTTTAATTGATCCATTTGACTGAGCCTAGAGGTCGAGCGAACCTTAAATGTGCTCATTTGCGTCGTGCCGCTACGTTAAATCAAGCTCTTCATGGGAGGCAACCCATATTTTCTTTTCTTTCTCTTTTTGTTTTGTTGTTGTACTTGGTGTGTATGATACTAACCCATTTATTAGTGTACAAGGCAAGATTGGTGCATATCGGAAGAAGTCGGCATCAAGAACCAACTCCGGAAAGGTGAAAAATGAGAAGAAATGTTTTTTTTGGAAACCCGTGACTGCGACCGTGGTGGGACCGTGGATGGGCGCGGAAAATCATGAATATTCTATTTTTGGTCACCACGGCTGCGGTCGGGACATGGACCGGGCGCGGTGATTGACGAATCCACGGTTTCTCTTTTCTTTTTCACCGCAACTGCGCGAACGTGAACCGGGCGCGGTGGAATGTTGTGCTTCTGCCCATCGCCAAGTAAGTTGTAAATTCTTTATTCTATTTTATTTTCTCTTTTCTTTTTCTCTTCTAAACTAATTAAAACTAAACCTACCCCTACCACCGCCCCCNCCCCAAACCCTTCTTACTCTTACCCTAACCTTCACCCCACGCATCTTTTCTTCCTTCTCTCACTCACAACACAACTCCTCTCTTCTTCCTCTCTCTCACTTCCGTTTCCCCTTATCCCCCATCTCCCTTCCACTCCAAATTTCTCCATTTTTCCCCTCTCTCAACTCTACAAGTCTCAGGTATGTCATGCCTCTTTCTCTTTTCTTTTTTCTTTCTCTTTTGCAATTGTATATATAGAAGTGTTGTAGTATTTAGAGTAAAAGTTTTGGTTTCTTTTCTTATTTTTAGTTGGTAATGTGTAGAATATTGTAGAAAAGAGCATGATTTTGTTGTGTTGAAGTTGATTGTGGTGGGGTGGAGTACGTGTAGTGATTTTGGTTGATTTGGGGGAGGGTTTGTACTTCCATGGGCTAATTGTATGAAATCATAGTTCCATGCACACTAGGTGCTTGTGAAATTGCCTCATTGAGCTATAATTGTTAATGTGACCATGGTGGTGGTGAAGTCTGAGTAACCACCCGAGGTTCACACAACCCAAACCCTCCCTAATAGTAACCCTTATTTTGTCAGGTAAAATGCATCAATCAAGGAAGAGACGTGCCACAGGTTCCTCCGCCAGTGGGCCAGGAGGTTCATCCAGAGCTTGAGCTCAGGCTAGTTCGAGCCAGTTTGACAGCACCCAATTTGTCTCCAAAGCGGCTCAAGATAGGTTTAATGCAAAGACATCCAAGAAGCCGGTGCCTGAAGTACACATTGACAGACATGCCTTGCGAGCTGAATGCCCAAGTATCTACGAAGAATTAAGGAGACGTCAGCTGGACATCTTCTTTTCTAAGCCGAAAGAGGTCAATGTAATGCTGGTCAGGGAATTCTATGCTAATTGCCCGAACAATGTTGATAGGGTTGTCACGGTATGGAACACCCTGATGAATGCGTCTCTTAAGGTCATCCACCGAGTGTACAGGTTGCCGGTATTCACTGGAGAGACAGACTATTACCAAGATTATCAGAGGCCGCCTGTCACGTGGAACCTAATTGGTCAAACAATCTGTGTGGCTGGTTAGGATCCAATATGGATAAATCCGAGAATGACCTTGAACTCCCAATCCCTCACTTGGAAGCTAAATGTTGTCTCATGATTATCAACAGCCGTTTGCTACCATCCAGCAATACTACAGATGTTAATGCGCCACGAGAAGCGGCGATTTGGTGTTTTGTAAACCACAACGATTTTGACGTGGCCCGGCTCATTCAGGATGAAATGTTCATTCGCTCCACGGAGACAAGAAAAGGGTTCTACTTCCATTCCCTGGTCACTAGGTTGTGTCGTGCTTCACGAGTTCCTGAAAATTCCATGGGAAGTTGCCATTAAAAGCCCCATTCAGGGCTAGCAAAATCACAGTTGGAAAAGAGAAGGCTGGGGCGGATGATGATGATGATGATGATGATGATGAGGGGGCTATGCATGCGTCCGCCCCACCAGTGCAGGTTGGTGATGAAGCGGGCTTATCTCAGGCCCGCCGGAGTACTCGGATGACAACCTTGGAGCAGGATATGGTTGGCTTACTCACTTTGGTCGATGACCTGGGTGCTCGAGTTGACACTTTGGCTACTCAAAGTGCTAGGTCAGAAAAGAAAATCATAGGCTGGCTAAGAGCGCTAGGAAGAGCATATCACCTCAATCCCGGCACCGTCTCCGATCAAGACTGAGCACCAGGGAAGTCCCCTTACCTTACTTTGCTTTACTTTCTTTGACATGGGGACATGCCAAATCTTTAAGTGTTGGGTGGGGGATGGTTGTTGTTGTTGTTGTTGTACACTTGTATAGATTGTTTGGTATTTTGGTTTGTTTGGTATTTTGGTTTGCTGTTAATTAACTTCGACTTGGCCCGAAGACGGAAACCTCTCGACGGGTCTCTTGAGGGACTTAAGTCGAACAAAAAGATTTTCTTTTGTTAGGTAGTGTATCAACTCCCCCTTGGTTTTTCTTTAAACCACGGTTCTTTTCCAAGGGTTTCCATTTGAACTGGGTGTAGTTAGTTTTTTTCTTGTTAGTTTAGGAATTTTTGGGCGAGGAAATAATAGCAATAGGATCCCTTAACTCCATAGTACCTTGAATATAGATTGCCTTAGCGTGACACTTAGGCTTATTAGTCGACTCTAGCAAGAAAGCCTTAAATTGTGTGTTCTTGATTTGGCTTAAGTACCTTGAGCAGAGTGTCTGACGATCCGAACTGAACTGAGTCATGTGCCATGTGTGAGTGAGACGTTGTGTATTCTATGCTAACATTCAATGCCTATAACTTTCCATATGTGTGTACAAAGCGAAATGGTAGCCTTAATTGGTCTAGAAAGTGATATATGCGTTTCTTTGTTGAACCTATTTATATATGTTTCTACCCACCTGATTGTATATACCATAGTTAACCCCTGAGCCTGTAATCTTGTTTTCTTTGGCAACCACATTACAAGCCTTACCCAACTTTTGAATTGACTATCTTTTGAACCCTATCACCTCCTAGAAGCACTTGAATTGTGATGAACATGAAAAAGTTAATGTGTGGGGTGGGTGGTTGTCTTTTGAGTGGAACTAAGAGAATATGGATAAAGGTGCACGGTGTGATAATTAATACTAGAAGCCACCGAAACTGGAAAACAATATATATATATATATATATATATATATATATATATATATATATATATTGTTTTCCAGTTTCGGTGGCTTCTAGTATTAATTATCACNTATATATATATATATATATATATATATATATATATATATATATATATATATATATATATATATATATATATATATAGATATAAAGGTCTCAAATGATGGTGGCTTTTGAAAAAGTGTGCTTAAAGAAGTAAGGGGTATACACAATGATGAAAAGGTGGAATAATGGTTTGACAAGAGTATGGGCTTAAATGTTAAAAAAATGTATTAAAGTGATTAGGAAGGTGTAGCCACTCTTATATCCATATATACCCTACCTGTCCCCCAGCGTACATTACAACCAAATAAAGTCCTACTTGATTCTAGACCAAAGGAGCTCGATTAGTTGAGTATTACACTAAGGGCAAGCCTATGGTGCATTTTATGTGGCATGAGAATTTCTTTCTGAGGGTGAGTGAAATCTTACTTGTTTTAAGTCCTCAGTGTGTGAATTATATAACTATGACTTAAGTCTCTTTGTGGTGAGTAGGCACTTGACTCGTGAAAGGAAGGTAAGTCTAGACCTCTAACTGAGAGTAGGAGAGCCGGTTAGGGACATTGCGTGGCTAGAGAGAGAGTCCACTCTTGAGGTGTGGATGTTACGTTGAGGTAGTCCACCAGTGTGAATTGTTCTTGGTGCAAGGAGTAGGGAAGTTACCCATAGATGATTAGGCCTATAGAGTGTGATTTTGTTGCTTGAGGACTAGCAACGGTTTAAGTGTGGGGTGTTGATAGTAGCCTATATTACGCGATGTAGATGCTATTTTTGCTCTAAGTTAACCATACTTTATTGATGTTTTAGGTGCTAAATGATAACAAAATACTCTAATTGTGGTTTTTATGCTTTGCAGGAGCTACTCCGAGGTAGGAGGATGATATAGAGTGTTTTGGAGTCGAATATGTAGATACAAGGCCAATCGAGAAGCACCCGGATGAAAACGAGCAAAAAATAAGCAAAGAAAAATTGGTAAAATTCCACCGCGACTGCGCTCGAGTCGCGGTGGAAAAAGACACAAAATAGAATTGTTTAAAACGGCTGCGGTCGGACCGCGGTATGCCCGCGACTGCGTTCGATCTGGAGAAGGACAAGAGAGTCCAGGGGCTAAAGTGTAAAATGTGGGCAACTTATCCTAACCCTATATAAACTCAACAAACTCGCCCAAGTAAAGGTTAAGCTTATTTTTAGACTCAATTGGAGGCAAGAACAAGTGTGAGAAAATCAAGACACCATTAGAGTTTTTCATTCTTCTTCCTTTTATCATTATTTTGTGAATCATGAATTATTTTATGGATTTATTTAGTTTTATCATGAATAGCTAAATATTTAGTCTAAGGTTTTGATGGAGTCTATTGAAGGATGAAATTCTTGCTATGTTAATATAGATTTGCCAAGTTTAATCTCTATTTGTTCAACTACGTTCTTGTTGTAGTTAATTGAAAGGATCCTCAATTAGCTGTGCCTATTTAGTATGTATTACTAGGGAGAGAGTATATATTTAGGTAGTTGTTGAACAACATGACTCCCGACATATGTGAGGAATCAATAACCAAGGGTTTAAAGGTGGGATTAGGGATAACAAAACCTTGGGTGAGATCTAAGTGAGCTGTAATAAAAGCCAGCTAGCGTAACTCGGGAGAGTATATCTAGTAAATTATTGTAATTACTCGGGAGAGATTTACGGTAGTAAGAGTGCTCATGATCGATAGAGACGATTAGGCATATTTATATGAAACATAGCAGGAAGGGATTCCATCAATAGGGGAAATCATAACCTTAGATCATTCTCATTATTGTTTACAACCCATTTTTAGTTAGCTCTAGTTAATATAATTTCATTGAGTAATAGTTAGTAGAAAAACAACCAATTGTTATCTAAAATATCTTGGAAGTTGATTACGTGGAATTGAGTGAGTCCAATACTTGTAATTGGTAGGTTAATTCCCTGTGGGATTCGACTCTAGGCTTAATACCCGGAATATATTGACAACGACCGCTTAGTCCTTTTTATAAGGCATAGTTGGGCGTGATCAAAACCCTTTGCTTTGTTATGTCGTAGCACAAAATTGTTTGGGAGTTCGATCAATTCAATACCCCTTTGGGTTTTTCGAGGGTCGATATTATCGAGACCCTTAGTAATTCAGCCGAGGGTTTATGAAAATATTTGAATACCTGTTTTATAACGGAAATTGGACGTCTTCGAACCTTGTTAATTTTTCTGTAGCCTTTAGTTTGAAATTTTCCCCTTTGACTTGTTCCCCTGTTACACCAGTCCCCGAGCGGGAGTGGCTGTGGCCTATAAAATCGTGGATTGCCTTTTTAAGGTCTTACGATCTCGAGGTTTAGTAATTCGATCATGTCGATTTTTTGGACGGCAGTCCCTAAGTATGGGGTAAGTTGTTCGAACTTCAGTTGTGATCGACCCTTAAACCAGTTTCCACAATAGATTATAAGTGTGAAATTGTAAAGTATAAATTTCTCTAAGGCATGGAACATCTGGTAAGGAAAAATACTTCTTTCAATAGATTATACAAACGTACATGTTTTTCCATTAGGGCTCGAGTAATCTACATGGACACGGTTCATTCGACCATTTGGCCCTTTATAAAATTTATTTATCGAGACCCTGTTGACACAAAGTATTTTCCTTGTAATCATCCGAGGGTGATGCCTCCCAGTATTCGAGGTTGATTGTAAAGAAGCCTCAGATACTGTTGAATTACTCTAAGTTAGCACAAACAATGGTTTTCTCGTTAAAAACCTCGCCGGAAAAACCCAATTGGGAAAAAAACCGGTCTAAGGAAAAAAGAGTGCAACGCGTGCTTTTGGCCCTAGGGACTTCATATTTGGAGAATCCTTCGATGTCTTCGATCGAACACCTGCAGCTGGTTAGTATAATATATAAATGAAAATGGATAAAGGTCGTACCTTGGCAGTAATATCATTTGAGGAGTGATACTTTTCAATTGATTGGTAATTGTTCGTCGTTCATTGTCCCAAGTTTGTAGGTTTCCGACGATATCGAGGACCCGATACGGTCCCTCCCAGTTCTGGCCAAGTTTTCCTTTGTTTGGGTATCGATTATTAAGGGTGACCTTTCTCAGAACCAAGTCCCCGATTTTAAAATGTCGAATATTTGCTTTTCAGTTGTAATACATTTCGATCCGCTACTTTTTTCTGGTCATTCGAACGAGGGCAGCTTCCTGTTTTTCATCTAGAAATTCGAGGCTTGTCTTCATGGCCTCGTGATTTGACTTTTCCATTGCATACCGAAACCTGACACTAGGTTCCCCGACTTTGACCGGGATCAGAGCTTCGGCGCCGTAGACTAAAGAGAACGGTGTTGCCGTCCTATTGGATTTTGACATTGTCCGATATGCCCAAAGGACCTCGGGCAATATTTCTCTCCATTTTCCCTTAGCGTCGTTCAATCTTTTCTTTAGATTTGAATGATGGTCTTGTTTGTCGATTCGGCATGTGCCCCCACTAGGATGGTATGGCATTGACAGGTGCCTTTTTATTTTGTGGTCTTCGAGAAACTTTGTCACTTTGTTGCTGACGAATTGCTTCCCATTGTCACATACGATCTTGACAGGCATCCTGAATCGACATATAATGTGGTCCCAAATGAAGTCTATGACTTCTTTTTCTCTGACTTTCTCGAAAGCATGTGCTTCAACCCACTTAGAGAAATAGTCAGTCATAAACAAAATAAATTAAGCTTTACCTAGGGGCGATGGTAGAGGGCCGACGATATCCATTCCCCATTTCATGAATGGCCATGGGGATAAGACTGAGTGGAGTTGCTCTTTGGGTTTGTGAATCATAGGCTCATACCTTTGACATTTGTCGCACTTTCGAACAAACTCTTTTGTATCCTTTTCCATATTGGCCCAATAGTATCCTTCTCTGATGACTTTGTGAGCCAATGATTCGGCCCCGGAATGATTTCCGCAGGTGCCCTCGTGGATTTATCGTAGGACGTAGCCGGTATCTCCTAGTCCCAAACATATCGCCAATGGTCCATCAAACATCCTTCTATACAATGTTCTGTCTTTGGCCAATGTGAACCATACGGCCTTCGTGCGTAGAGTCCATGATTCCTTGGGGTCTGATGGAAGCTTCCCATTCTTTAGGTATTCGATATACTTATTCCTCCAATCCCAGGTCAGACTTGTGGAGTATATTTCGGTGTGGCCTTCTTCGATTACTAACCTCAAAATTTGTACGATAGTCCCCGAGCTGATTTCATCATTTTCGACTGATGAACCCAAATTCGCAAGGGCATCGACCTTGCTGTTTTGTTCTCGAGGTACATGTTGTAGGGTCCATTCCTTAAATCGATGTAGTGTCACCTGCAGTTTGTCCAAGTGCCTCTGCATTCAATCTTCTCGAACCTCGAAGGTTATGTTTACTTGGTTTACCATAAGTAGGGAGTCACTTTTGGCCTCGATGACCTCTGCTCCCAAACTCTTAGCTAGCTCGAAACCTGCAATCATGGCCTCATACTCGACCTCATTGTTAATTAACTTGGAAGTTTTGATAGATTGTCTAATTGTATTACCTGTGGGCGGCTTCAAAATGATGCCTAGCCCGGACCCCTTCACGGCCAAAGCGTCGTATGTGAAAAGGGTCCACAACCCCGATGATGTACAAAATTTTAATAGTTCCTTTTCGACCTCGGGTACGAGGGCTGGCGTAAAGTCGGCCACGAAGTCCGCTAAGATCTGAGACTTGATGGTCGTTCGGGGTTGATACTCGATATCGTACCCACTGATCTCGATTGCCCATTTTTCCAATCGGCCCGAGAGTTTGGGCTTATGCAAAAAATTGCGAAGAGGATAAGTAGTCACCATACAAATCGGGTGACATTGAAAATATGGTTTTAATTTCCTAGAGGCGTTTATTAGGACAAACGCTAATTTTTCTAAGTGTGGGTACCGAGTTTCGGCCTCACCTAAAGTTCGAGTAACATAGTAAATAGGAAATTGCGTACCTTGCTCTTCTCGAACTAGGACCTCATTTTACCGCGATTTTCGAGACTGCTATGTACAAGTAGAGTTGCTCGTTCACTTTTAGAGTATGAAGCAGTAGCGGGCTCGAGAGGTATATCTTTAATTCTTCCAATTCTTGTTGGCATTCTGGGGTCCATGCAAAATTGTTCTTCTTTTTGAGCAGTGAGAAGAACCAGTGATTTCTATCTGAAGACCTCGAGATGAATTGGCCTAGGCCGGCTATGCGCCCTGTCAATCTTCGTACGTCCTTAACATTGTCCACGACTGTGATGTCTTCTATTGCTTTGATTTTATTGGGGTTAATCTCGATACCCCGATTTGATACCATAAAGCCGAGGAACTTGCCCGAGCCGACCCCGAATCCATATTTCTCCAGGTTGAGCTTCATGTTGTATTTCCTTAGTTTATCGAAGGTCTCCTGCAAATGTGTCAAATGGTCCTCTGCTTGCCGGGACTTAACTAGCATATCGTCAATATAAACCTCCATTGATATACCTATTTGTTCTTCGAACATTCGATTTACTAGGCGTTAATAAGTGGCACCGGCAATTTTTAGTCCAAATGGAATTACGTTATAACAATAGGTGACGTACTTAGTGATGAGCGAAGTCTTTTCCTGATCCTCCGATTCATTTGTATTTGATTGTACCCGGAGTAGGCATCGAGAAAACTAAGGATCTCGTGGCCGGTCGTGCCATCAATCATGCGATCGATATTCGGCAGAGGAAAAGAGTCTTTAGGACACGCTTTGTTTAAATCCTTATAGTCTACGCACATTCTAAGTTTATTTCCCTTTTTAGGGACTACGACTACGTTTGCAAACCATTCGGGATATTTGACCTCTCGAATGGATCATATCTTGAGAAGTTTATTTACCTCGTCCTTGATGAATGCATGTTTTACCGCGGACTGGGGCCTTCTCTTTTGTTTTACTGGGCGAAAATTTGGGTCAAAGCTCAGTCAATATATAGTGATCTCTGGTGGGATCCCTGTTATATCTAGGTGGGACCAAGCAAACAATCCATATTATCGATAAGAAATTTAATGAGTTTTTCCCTGAGCTCGGGGGTTAACCCCGTACCCAGGTATACCTTTCGATCGTGTAGATTCTCGATCAATATGACTTGCTCCAACTCTTCGACTGTCGATTTGGTGGCGTCGAAATCCTCGGGGATTATGAAGGATCGATGGATCCAGTAGTCATCGTCCTCGTCCGTTCCTTGCTTCTCCGACTAAGTCGAGGCTGGTGGTTGTGATTTCTATTTAGCTTCATGTTTTCCGTGGGACTCCGATTCTTTTATTGGCAAAAACGCTGATACCGGTATTACTTCGTCAACCGCGAACATCTCTTTGGCAGCATGTTGTTCCCCGTACACCGTTTTTACTCCATTTGGTGTTGGGAACTTCAACATTTGGTGAAGGGTTGAAGGAACCACCCTCATGTTATGAATCCAAGGTCTTCCGAGCAGGGCGTTGTATCTCACATCGCCCTCGATCACATGGAACTTTGTTTCTTGGATAGTTCTGGCTACATTTACTGGTAAGATGATTTCACCTTTTGTTGTTTCACTTGCCATGTTGAAGCCATTGAGAACTCGAGCTACTGGCATGATCTGTTCCTATAGGTCGAACTGCTCCACGACCCTCGATCGAATAATATTGGCTGAGTTCCTTGGATCAATTAAAACACGTTTAACCTAAATTTTATTCATAAGGATAGAGGTTACCAATGCATCATTCTCGGTTTGTAGAATCCCCTCTGCTTCCTCGTCATTGAACGACAAAGTGCCCTCCGACTTATAGCCTCGAGTTCGTTTTTCCCCGGCGATTGACACCTTCGTGCGTTTGAACACGGGCCCTTATGGAATATCGACCCCACCAACGATCATGTGAATCACATGTTATGGTTATTCCTATTCATTTTTCCTATTTGCATCCCTGTATCTGAAGTGATTTTTACCTCGGTCGCTCAAAAATTCTCGAAGGTGACCCCCGTTGAATAGACGGGCTACCTCATCCCTTAGATGTCTGCAATCTTCGGTTATGTGACCATGGGTACCATAGTATTTTCACACTTGATTGGGGTTCCTTTGAGCTGGATTGGTCTGTAGGGGTCTGAGCCATCGTCCTTGATTCTCTCAATGGCTGATATGATACCTGATGCGTCGATGCTGAAGTTATACTTTGATAGTCGAGGCGCTTCCGTGGGATCGACATGCTTATCAAAGACACTTTTGCTCATAAGCCCTCAGGAGCTCTGTCCTCGATCATTTCGAATGGGATTGCATCCTCGGCCGTTGTTTCTACGATCTGCGTCGTATGGTTGATATCGATTTCTGTTCAATCGAGGTTCTCTGCCGATATCCCTTTGAGTTCTGCTGACAGGCCTGTTTGGATAAACAGAACCGGAAGGGGTCCCTAATTGATCATCCTCGACCCTGATATTTGATTGGTACCGATTATGTACATCGACCCACGTCAACGCTGGATATTCAATTAGATTTTTCTTTAGCTGTCGTGATGCCACCGAACTTTGTTCGTTCAAACCCTGAGTAAAGGCTTGAACCTCCTAATCGTCTGTGACCGGGGGGTAGTTCCATGCGTTCCATCTGGAAACGAGATACAAATTCCCTTAACATTTCATTGTCTTTTTGTTTCACCTTGAAGAGGTATGGCTTCCTAGTCGCAACCTTTATTACCCCGACATGTGCCTTTACAAAGGAATCCGCAAGCATGGCGAAGGAATCGATGGAATTAGGCGGCAAATTATGGTACTATATCATTGCTCCTTTCGACAAGGTTTCTCCAAATTTCTTCAGTAGAACAAATTCAATCTCATCATCTTCTAAGTCATTCCCTTTTATTGCACATGTATAAGAAGTGACATGCTCATTGGGGTTGATGATCTCATTGTATTTGGGAATTTCTGGCATGCAGAATTTTTTCGGGATGGGTCTCGGAGCCGCACTTGGAGAGAAAGGCTTCTGCACGAACTTCTTCGAATCCTGATTTTGTAGTTGTGTTATAGCGGCTTGTTGAGCTTGTAACATTTCAAATACTAATTGAAGGCTAACTCCACCATCTTCTCCGCCCTGCATACCTCGACCACCTGATCGAACTTCCCTGCGTATGCTACCTTAGGGGTCAGCGCCCAAATTTGTATTTAGGGCGATATGTGAACTGATATCGACAGGATTTGCAACTGGTGCTCCCTCGAGGTCAGCCTGAGGCACCTCGATCCATGGGGAGACTATATTGTCATTTTTCCCTTGAAATCCGAGGCCGTTGTCACCATGTGTAGGTACTGCTTGTGAGTTTGACATGTTTATCCTGAAAATAAAAATTCTTACAAGAACAAGTGTAAAGCAGTGTGTATTATTGGAATCAGTATTAAGCAATCACTATTATCCTTAGCCCCACGGTGACGCCAAACTGTTTACCCTTAAAATTGGATGACAATTAAATTTATAATGTGATTTTAAGGATACGTGATTTCGCTTAACACCAATTGATAGATATGAAGATTAATAATAGAATTTAACAATAAAATAAAGCAAATCAGTGTTTGGATGGGACTCAGCCCTCGAGTTAGAATACCCTTGAACTGATTGGTGCAGAACAATTAAAAATGCAACAAACTGATGAACAATAGTATAAATGAGAAAGAGCATTATATTGCTTTGATATCACAATGTGTCTTACAAATGATTAGAACCCTCCTTTATATAATAGAAGAATTCCAATTATGGTATAACTCTAATTACAGAAGAAAATCTCATGATTAACTAATTAACCGATTCTGATTTGATTCATTCCGAGATTTACGCCATGATCTTCGACCAGTCACAGATATTTCGCCTTTCTGTTATTATGCTATCTTCGATTTTGCTCGATGTCTGTTTCATCTGGTCTCGATCATTGCTAGCCTTGATCTCGTCAGGTTCCTCGATTCTAAACCCGGTATGTTGTCCTCGTGATTTAGTCTGACCCACTACGAAGCCGACCTTCGATGCAACCTCCTGATCTCGGTCAATAGTAAAATCGAGTGGGCCCGATTTTAACCTTATACACTTCTACTTTTTTATATAATAATTTTACCATGTACCTTACTTTTTCTTTCTAATATTGCAAGTTCATTTTTCATAGTGTTGGTATATGATATCATAAAATGACGAGTAACAATATAATCTATCCAAACATTGTATACATCAAAACGATACAGTAAAATACTACAAGTACCATACGATACATTATAAAACGATAAATAACAACCGTCCAAACAAACCGTAAAAGAAAGCTTTTAACTTGTAATACGTACTTGAGGAATATATTGAAATTTTCCTCTTTTTTATTGCAAATTTTTCTATAACATAAATTGAAGAAGTTGAAAGAATAAGAAGATAATGGAAATTGAACCACGTCAATCATATCATTAAAAAAAGTATGTTTCTCTTCCATTTATCCTTATATTTAGGATGAAAATAAGATTAGCACTGAACTTGAGGATTTTTTTTTTATAGACATGTCAAAATCCGGAGAAGGATTGGCTTAATCAAATATGAGGAAAACAGATAGAAAAAGAAAAGAAAAGAAATATCAGGGAAGAAAAAGATATTACACGAAAATTCAGGGACCATTGTGTAATTACTTGAATAAATCTACCTTAATAGAAGTTAAAATATAGTTTTGACCCCAGATTACAGCGTACCAGTGCAGCGCCGCCACTTTCCCTGGCGACGTGCTTGAGTTCTTCTTCGCTTCTTTTGAGCCGAGTTCAGCACGGCAAAGGTTGCCTTCTCTATTATTTTTGCATCTCAAGTTTCTCAATTCTCATTTCTGCCACCAGAATTTCATGAATTTTTTAGTTTGTTTGTTTGTTGTTTTCAGTTAGCAATGAAGGCGTTCGAAGTTGGTGGAACCACCCTTTGTCTTGCACTTTTCAGCGATGTTACAAATTCTAAGTACGTTATTTTCTCTCTGATGTTTTTATACAACTAATTAAGTCTGGAATTCATTTTTGTATGCCTATCTTTTGAGTAATTGTTGGTAATTATGTTGTGAATGATTACTAAAGGGCCTATCTTTTTTAAAAATTATGGTAGACTTTACTTGGCTGTTAACACACTGGCTTAAAGCAGAGGTAAATGTGCTTTATCGAAAAATCGAAAATGTCCACAAGCAACTCTGACATCTAGCCTGTGCTAAAACAATTAAATCAGAAACAAAATCCTAAACGAGACTCAACAAGAAAAGATCCTAAATTAAACCCAAATTGAAGTTTGTAGACATAAAACAACTGACTTTAATACACCATAATGCCTGCATCCGAAGAATCTTCGTCCGGGGTTTGCATTAGTCCATGATGTTGTCAAGGTGATAAAGATGGGGATAAAAAATGTTATCTAGTAAAAACGAAGGAGACCAAGAAACATTGACGTTCCTATGAGGAAATGCTTGTGATGCTAGAACTCATGCTCTATCGAGCCGTTATCCCATTTTGATATTGGTTTACACAGCAGCAAATGGTAGTTACGATGGGTTCCGGTGAAACCAATTTAGTCAGTGGTAAAGCCAAAGTCAATTGGGGTACTACTGGGAAGAGAGAAGGTAAGAAATAGTAAGAGCTGAAATTTTATGGAAGAAAAAGAAGAGGATAGAAGAAGGAGAAAAGAAATAGGAAGAAGGGAAATAACCGTTGGGAATGGAAAAATGTTTTAAGGAAAATGGTAATTTCAGCCTTTATTACCGTGAAATTATCTGATGTGTCATTAAAATTACTCTCTCACGCGCCGTCTTGTATCACTTGAAACCACTTGTTGTGCCAGGTGGCACTTTTGGGGGGGTCTAGGCTATCAAATAGCCAAGTATCAGGGAGTAATTAGGACCAAATTAATACAGCTGTGCACCGAATGAACGGTGCTAAGTTCAAGAGAGAACTTCTCTATCTTCCGATACAAAAATGAACACAATTTTGTTGAATGAGTGACTTATCATTTAGAATTATCATACTAATTGTAACACTAGTCTGAGGCTACCCCCACCCCCAGCCAAAAAAAAAAAAAGATTGCAGTCAGCACTAGAAACTACATGTCATTAATTCATGTTTTACCTGAAAACTATACTCTACTCAGCATTAGGCATCAAGAAACAGTAGTGAAGCCAGGAAGTTTGCTAAGGGTATATATGTATAAGAAGTAACATTTGACCTATACACACAAAATAATTTTTTGGTGAACGGTATTGAGCTGACCACCCTTGAGCCTATGTGGCACCAATGAACTAAGCTAATTCACAGATCAAAAAGAGCAACAAGAAGAGACAAAATTTGTAGACAAAAAGAAGTATAATTTTTAGGGGCATTGCCTAGAAGGAAATTGTTGTACTGTTTTGTTTTATTGAAAAATCTTTGAAAATTATGTGTATTGTGCAATCTTAGGTTTTCTGTGATCCAATTTTTGGGTGCTTACATGGAAAAGTTTGCTTTGCCAAAAAGGGAAGATGCTCATTAAGTTCTAAACTGAAGTAAAAGATAATATCAGCAAATGGGAACAATTAGAATCAGAAAAATAAGTTATGCTTAATACAAAACTACATTACTGGCTAAAGTTAAAACAAACCTAAGAGAATTCATCTTTTGCAGAGAACTACTGGATTTAATGCAGTCAGCAACTTTGGAGCCAGAAGTAGCATTTCTGAATGCATCACTTGTAAGTACACACTTCACTCTCTCATTCCAAGCTCCCTAGTTTTTGCTTTGTGCATTTCAAGCTGATTTCATTTTTTGTGCATATTACAACAGATTCCAGATGTATTTCCTGTTTTGGCAGCTGCACACAAGGCACTTGTAGCTAAATCACGGGATTCACTGACTACACGGACCCTCCACTCTGAGCTTGTTTACAACTATTCAGGATCTAAGCATGTAAGTAGATTTAAGGCTAATCTAATGATTGAATGGATTTTATCCTTTTGTGGTCCATTGACTTTAGCTCTGCTTGATCGTAGTAGATATCAGAGTCTTTGAAAAGATGTGGCATTGCAGATAACACAAGCTACATCCTTGCAGCACGCTTTGGTGCTTCGGCTGATGAGGTGAGGCAACATTGTTTATGTCACCCGAGTTGATTTTTTGACTTCTTTTTCTTGGCGGTAATGATGTGTTCTTACTTTGCAACTAGATGGTGGCCATAGAAAAACTCATAAACGGCAAGGAGATTGACTTGAAGGAATTGGAACAAAGAATAAACCAAGCTCAGATTCAAAAGGTGGGTAGATAGTTATCTTTCAAAGTGGTTTTGGGGAGTATGGTCATGCTTCCTTTTTCCATTATGAATTAATAGGTTGTAATTTGACAGCATTACAAGATATCTAATCTGGAGCTGGAGATATCATCACTTGCTGATGCCATAACCTGTAGAATTGCTGTCCGAGATGCTTTATGAGAATTGCACGCCGACGCCGCTATTTATTTTATCTTTTTTATTTGTAAACTGTTGTCTGAGAAATAACTTCCCGAACCTTGTGTGAAAATACCATTTTGCTACTCTGATTGCTTTGTAGACGCTATTAGGTCCCTGATAAACATTCTCTAATGTTGTATCTCGTTTGGTTTGCTTATGTTCAATGTCTAAGACATTCTGTAGGAAGTAGCGAGGGCTAATGGTTTAGTTACATATATAATTTTAGTCACAAAACTATTTTTGTCAGTTAAATTAATTGAATGTTACTCATTTTAAAAGTCGAAGTCACCAAACCTTTTTTTTTTTTGAGAATGAAGTTGCAAAATCTTATTTACTTTAGCAGTACAGCAATAAAATTAATCTCCTGTGACGTTAATGTATCTAAATTTTATCTATTACAAAAGTAAAGTCATAAAATTTTACCTACTATGACAACAAAAACCTCCTATCAAAGTGATGTTACTCTTAAATGGGTATTTTTTTGTGGATTTACTGTTATAATGAGTAAAGTTTCGTGGCTTTACTGTTGTAACAAAAAAAAATAATTTTCATTAATATGACGATCTAGTTTTATAACTTTATATTATATTGAGTAAAGCTCAATTATATTGTAACAAAAATAGTTTTGAATTGCATGGTTATATAGTCGGCAAAGGTGCAGTGGCTATACGTTAAATTAACTTGATGCCTAATCTGGCATTTCAAAAGAACAGAATTACAACCGATATCACCTCCTGATCAAGACAAAGGCCTCCATAGTCTTGACAACTTAGCTGCCAGATTCAATTCTAAAACTTGTTCCAGAATTTATAATTTGACACTTCAGTTAATCTTGCATCACGACTCGACCTAAGAGCACTGGCTAGTAAAAGTGAGAGACCATTCTGGATTGTACTGTTCATTGCACATGGAGGGCTTGGAAATATTCTAACGGAAAATAGGAATTGAATTTATATGACTACAGAAAACCACACCACTTGAATTTATATGCACACACTTCTTCATCCATACATTCTCTTACACAATATCTTGCACTCCATAAGAAATCCCCTCGTACTTACAGTATGCGGTTTAAAAAGCAATTTGTAAGACATAAACACAAACAAAGAAACGATCAAATAATACAGGAATCAGGAAAAAATAAAGAAATGAACTCGAACCTCCCTACATACACAATTCAAAGTTTTCCTGGCACACATTGATCAAATCACCAGTCAACTAGTTCCCAACCCCCGTTTCTTTCCAGACATGCTGATGGAAGTAACTTTCATCGGAGTTGCTACAACCAAAGGAGCTTCTGGTGAGTCACTGACGGCATATTTGTCATGCATGAAGCGACTCTCAACAACGGACTCATCCTTTGGCACTATCTTGTAACAATAGCAACTCTTTAGCCCTTGCTGATTCTGATAGCAATGGTGAGCACTGTCCTTCACCTGCTGGAAATTCCATATCACGCTAAATTTGCCTACTGCTGCAACCAAGTGACGTTCTTGTTTTCCACTTTCAGTAACCTGGAAAATGACATACAAGGCAGGTCAGGTTATTCACTTACTTTCAGCTCGAGGAAGAGCAAACACAAGCATGCACAGTTACTACAGTATAGACCTACATCACAGAAGGAAAAACATATAAAAGGGTAAAACCTGCCTCGGGACAAACAAATTCTCATGCAACAAACATTAACCAGATCTTCAGTGGATTTGGTGCAAGTTGTAACAACAGCCAAATTCAAATTATACTTCTGTCAATCGACAGCTGCGGGAGAGGTCATATTACATGCCAATGACCTGCTGCAGGATGGTAACAAAAGATGGTAGGAAGCTAAAGAGGACTCCCATTGGTATATACAAATGTGAGAAGCTTGCTAAGACAAAGAAGTGCAACAGTTCACCACTCTATTGCCAACTTCCAATATCTGCTTCAGAATATAGAAAAAAGTATCCCATAGCCTAACAAAATATGGAAGCAAAGAAGATATTGCACTGTCAGCTATTTCAGAAACTGCTAGTTTCAGGGTTTCAGCAGCCAATTGGAGTTCTCATCTTGAATATATAAGCTTTTATCGGAGAAATACTATTTTTCACCAACCAAGAATTAAATTTTTTAGCACTCCTATGATAGAGGCATTAAGTTTCAGAATATTTCCCATTGGTTAATCATCCTGAGAAAAGAGATACAACTGTTTTGTTGCAGGAAACTTTTAAACATCTGGTTCATTCAGAACAGATAATTTGGTCAATACATAAAGAAAAGAAGGATTGCTGCCACTACAACGAATAAATCGAGGCCGATGACTAAAAGGATCGAGATTTAAATTGCAGCATAGTGGAATCAGAGGTGAGAAAAGCTGATTAGAAAATTATATTTCGAAGAAGCTACATATAGTATACAAGGAAATGAGCAACGATCATGGATGCAGTAACCTCCAAGGTATGGAGAAAAGCAGGTTGCAGACATCACATATGCTAAACTTCCATAACTTCATGGCAAGAGGCAACAAAAAGAAGCTATAGTAAAGCTTCAAACTCATAATTTATGACGCACTTGCAGTAGCCTCTCCGGCAAACAAGGAAAAAAAACAGTGCGAAAGTGCCATAAGAGCCTATACGGAAGAAGCAACAACCAACTTATACGAACTCACAACACAACGGACAGCTTTCATGGAGTTAACAATGTAATGCCCCTTCAACAAACAGGTAACATGACAATAGCAATTACCTATAGAGTACTTATATGTTAAGCAGTTAAATCAATTAAGCATGCTTACCCATGAGAAATGGCCACCATGGAACTTGTTACTTGCCCCAGCCATATGCGCATCAACTGGAGTCAGCTTTAACAATCTTGGGGCAGGAATTTTATTTCCCATTCGACCAGTAAAACCCGTTTTGGTCTTCCCATCCTTATCAGTAAACAAACTGCATATCAAGATCAAATATGTATCTGTCGTGCCAAGTATCCATTTGCCATCATAAGTAACGTCAACATGTGTAATCGGAGAGCCAAGCCCAGGGAATGCAGTCTTTGCTTGCCTCATCGAGGTCTTCGAGTACAAACGAATCTTCCCATCAAGTGATCCAACTACAATGGAGCCATCACCAGTCGTGGCAAAGCATTGAAAATTCGTCCCTCTAGAGAACTGATGCCCTTGTGTCCAATGCAACACAGGAGAACTTGTATTGGCTAATGTCTGAACAATTCCTTTCTTATCACGCATGTCCCACTGACACAGCCGGTTATCATCCAAGCCCAAAAATGTCGATTCAGAAGGATCTAGCTGTGACCCTTTGGTATCGTTTGTTATATCCTTCATGGTAATATCAGTCCCGTCCTTCTCAAACTTCCATTCAGTGACAATCTTCCCGGTCTCAATATCCAATTGGTGAAGCCCCGTAGATCGAGGCTTCCCTTCCTTAAAAGGGCTCATTAGCATCATATTAGTTTCTCCCCGCATCAAAAGAGCCTTTTTTGGGGTTGAACTTCCTCTCTTATCCTTTTCATCAAATTTCACATAAACACCTTTCCCATGGATCCCATGGCTGAAATTTTTCACAACTTGCACCCCTGAATCATTCACAAGAAAACTATTATCCAAAGCCCCTAATGCCAGACTCTGAATTCCTCCATCAGTAGCAGCTTCCTCAAACTCCTCCAGCAAATCTTGGCTATCCCTCACCGGCGTCATGGGACTCTTCCCACTACCCTTCCACACTCCAGAATCTGCATCTTCCCACATTGCATCATCTGATTCCTCAGGTCTTAACCATCCAATAAATTCCTTTCCGTAAATCTTCACTTTATTTGCCTCTGTAGCCTCCATCCCATACACATTCTCAAACAAACAATCTTGAAACTTACTAATAAAACTCCTATACTCATCATCCACAAAGAATTTCAACGCCCACACTCCTTTATCCACAAAATCAACCCTCCTCTGATCTCCAAACATTTTCAACTGCATATCAGTCGAAACCTTAGCCCTAATTTTCTTCCCCACCTTCAGAACCCAAAACCCCTCTCGACTTGACAATTCGTAATCATCATCTTCATCATCACCGTCGATTTTCAATGTTTTAACAAATTTATAGTACGCTAGCTTCTGAGAGGTTATCCATTTGGCTTTCGGTGTGTTACCGCCGACATGCAAGTACAATTTAACGGCGTTTTTTAGATTTGACGGCGTTTCAGCTGAACCATACTTAAGCTTCAGTGCTTTGAGTTTAGAATCGACTTCGTCTAGGGTTTTGCTACTCACCGGCGGAGTCATCGTTGAAGCGTGATCGTCGGTGGCGTCTTCGTACTGTTCTTCACTTTCCGTTTTGGTGCTTTCCTCGTCGTCATCGTAATCGGAATCGTCGGAAAGTTCTAGACCTTCGCGACTGTGAGAAGCTCCCATGATTATGGTGTTGCTAGAAAATAAATTTTGAATTTGTTTTAAGGAGAGGAAGAAGGGAATCACAAAAATTGAAATTCAGAAGCGGGGAAAAGTGGAAAAGATGAATCTGGAATAGGGAATTTGACTTGCTTTATTTGGAAAAGAGTATAAATAGGCCTACATCTGACGCCTACACGTAGCTTAGTCGTTAAGTAAATGGCGGCACTCTTTTCGTTTATTGCGCGTAAAAAACTCTGGGCTTTCGCTATTTGGGTTAATTTGTTAATTTTCTAAATCTTCTTTACACAAATACTCAGCCATAATCCAATCTTTGCAAGGAGAATATTGGGCTCATATAACAAATTGGTCTGGATTTTGTAAATTGGGTTCAGTGTAGATTTACAAGTAAAATGAAAAATGAGATCTTTACACAAATAGCCTTTTTCAGTGTTTACTTTTTCTAACTGAATACAAAGATTCCATTAAAAATCTTTATTTTTTTTACGCTCAAGTAAAATGAAAGAAATTTTTAAGGGGGCTGCTATTTAGGTTAAATCTTCATCTTTTTTTAAGCTCAAAAATCGTTTCTTTAATATTACTTTTTGCGTAACATGAGCATGAATGTAAAATTATAGAAACGAACCAACTCATTTGTCTTCATCGTCACGATTTTAAAAAGTAGGAGAGTGATAACTCTTTTCGTTCAAAGAGATACCAAGGAAATACTAGTTAAGTACTACTATGTTTATATTTTCCATCAAATTGGTCAATCTTTTCAAAGTTGTTGCCAAATGGAGGCCCTTCAAATACTTGTGTAATTGTTCAGATGTCCACAACTGTTGCTTCTTAGGGTACCTGGATTAGAAATCTAATTATCTACAGAAAAAAAAAAGTTAACTCTTACATTTATGAACAACCCATTTGGAGAACTTCCATAAGTATCACATTTTAAAAGAATATATACAAAATTCTAGCACCATTAAGTATATTTCAATGGTGGCAGTGTATTATTTATTTAAGTAGTAGAAACCTTAAAATAGATTGGCATCCCTTTAATGTTCCCGAATGTCGCAACTTCCTATCCCAAAATTCTCTCCAAAAAATTAGGACTTCTGTTGTGAATAGAATTGTAATCGAGCCAAATGTTATCTTTTAGATAGTTTTACTTTGTGGCTAAGTTATTTTTCCCTTATAAATAAAGGGGTCTTACCCCATTGTTAATCATCCCAAAATTTAATAAGAGTTTCCTTTCTCTTTCACTGCAATATTATTATTCTTCTTTTATTATTTTATTACACGTTATCAACACGAGACTCTATCATCTCAAAAAGCTCTTTGAGAAGATTAAGGTATAATTTTTTTCCTCTTTAAATTATGACTGATATTATGAAAAAGAAAGTTCGTTGCCCTTGAAATTTCAGGCAAGAACTATATGGCATGGGTGTTGGATGCTGAAATCCATTTAGATGCAATGGATCTTGGAGACGCCATTAAAGACAAAAATAAAGCATCTACCCAAGACTGTGCTAAGGCCTTGATTTTCTTGCGCCATCAACTTGATGAAGGGTTGAAAATAGAATATCTCACAGTCAAAGATCCACTTGTTTTGGGGAATGACTTAAAGGAAAGATATGATAACTTAAAGTTGGTCACTCTTCCACAAGCACGATATGATTGGGCTCATCTGAGACTCCAAGACTTTAAGTCTGTTTTTGAATATAATTCTGCGATAATCAGAATTACTTCTAAATTGAAACTCTGTGGAGTACTATCACTGACTATGATATGCTTGATAAAATGTTTATAACGTTTCATGTCTCCAATATGATCTTGCAACAGCAGTACCGAGAGAAAAGTTTCAAGAAGTACTCTGAGTTGATTTCTTTTATCCTCTTGGCTGAACGAAAGAATGACTTGCTCATGAGAAATCACGAAAATTGATCCACTAGGTCTACATTATTGCCTGAAGTGGATGAGGTGTATTCCCATTATGCTAAGCGTAGAAAAGGTCGTGGCCCTATTTGTGGTCGTGGTCGTAGTCATGGTCGTGGCTGTGGCCGTGGACAAGGAAGAAATTTTTCTGGTGTTAATCACCCCCCAAAGAAAAATAACCACCAAAAGTGAAAAGGGAAAGATGAGAAGCCAGACAAATGGTTCAGAAACTGAATGCTATCGCTTTGCTGGAAAAGGGCATTGGGCAAATATTTGTCGTACACCAAGATATTTGGTTGAGCTTTATCGAGCATCTCTAAAGAATAAAATGCCATGAAGTTAATTTTATCTCTGACAATGACTTTGACATCATCCACTTGGATGTGACAGACTTTTTTGAGCACCCTGATGAAAAAATAAACCACCTGATTGGTGATGGATCTATAATTAAAGATAATTGAGTAGTTTGGTTCTTTTTTTTTGCCTATTCGTAGTAGCTAGTGAATAAACATCATGTAATCATAGTTCTTTACATGAGTAGTAGTCATCAATATCAATTAGTATTATTTATTTTACGAATCATTTTAATGGAATATAATTTTAATCGTATGTCATTTTTTCAGCACCTAATGGTTTTAGAATCATACATTACGTAATATACTAACATGCTACTATACTATAGTGTAGTTATAATGTCGATCAGGTATATAAGTTTTACATATATAATACCAATTGTACTTTTAACTATGTATACGTTGTGAATATAAAAGAAAATTTTCCAACTTATGATGTACACATTAATAAAGTATATATGTAAATTATATCTGGTTTATAATTCTGTCAAATATGACAATCAAGAGAACAATGTGATGTGAGCTAAAGTGGTGCATATGTTACTTAGATTCAATTGATTTATCATAAGGCAACACAAGTATTTCCTTTTTTGTTAATAATCACTGATATTTTTTTGAATTGATTAGGTTATGATTTTATCTATACTAACTTTATTACTCTTATTTGTGCTCGATTAGTTATCTATTTGACTATCTGATTAGTTGTCTAACGATTTTAACTCTAAAACTAGAAATGTAAATTGGGCTTAAATGCCAATGTCAATTTGTATAGCTCTTTGTGATGTTTACAACGTAATAAACATTTTATATTTACTTCAAGGAATAGAGAATTAGGCCATAAAAGAGAGATTTTTACTCAATATACTGTGAGTTTTAGCCTTGAGATGAAAATCCTAAATATTAAGAACTTCACCAAATCTTCTAGTTATTCAAATAACCCAGTATCTGTTATGAAACAATAAAAGAAGAAGAACAATATTGCAGAGAAAGAGAGAGAGAATTTTTATTGATTTTTGGATGAATTACAATGGAATATGACCCCTTTATTTATAGGGAAATAGTGACTTAGCCACCAAGTAAAATCCCTAAGATCTCTCTAAAATATAGGCATTCACCTTAAATAAAATTCTATTTATAACACTTCCCTTTGAATGTCTATTCAACAAATAATTTGCCTCGTTAAAACCTTAACCAAAATAAAACCTAGTGAGAAAAAAATTCTAGAGAAGGAAAAATAATACACATATCTAACAGTATGCCTTTTGATTGCCTCATTAAAAACCTTGCAAGGAAAATCCAGTGGGACAAAACCTTGTAGGGAAAAAAAAGTGCAACGCGTATTAGCTCCCCCTGATGAGAGCATCAATTCACATCCTTGAGCCTTCACATCCCAATCTTGTGGACTAGCTTCTTGAAGGTTGACGTCACCATAGATTTGATGAATAAATCATCCATATTAACTTCAATGAATATGTTGCACCGTGAAAATTCTCGCTATCACAGTATCATGCTTATAGTTATAGCAAGATACATATGTGCACAAATAGCACTTAGGATATGGTACTTTAGGACCAAGAATTGTATATGCTTTAAGTGATTTAAATCCTTCAAGGATTGTCATATACGTTAAGTCATATAAGTCATATAATAGACTTTAATTAGATGCATATCAAGTTCTCATGTCATTCTGGACAAATAAGATATCAAAAACTGATTGCACATATCATTGACTTTATACTTTCAAATGTGTATTTGGTCAATATTTTTATGTCTGTATTCGACAAACTTAAGATCCTCATCTATACTTAGCGCTATCATAGATGTCGTCGACGAACATTTTATATCTGTTCCAATATTGTTTTTTCATAAAGACATAACGTAGTGATCTCTTCATTCATATATTCAGGTACCTGAATTTCTCCTGAGATTTTAAGAAGTGTTATGTCATGTGATCTTCCAGATCACTTGCCTCCTTATTATTATCATTTGCCCATCTTCTTTATCAAGAAGTTTATTTGAAACCGATATGTCTAAACGCTTTAAGCGTATCATAGACTTTGTCCTTTTAAGACTTAATATGAGCATTTGCAATGAGAATATAATTACTTTCTTTGGGTCAGCAGATGCGTCTCGTATGTTTTGCAATATATTGCAGATGAATTATCTTTTTACGAACTTCAAGTTCATATTATCTTATTCGAGGATCAATATCTATTAATAATAATTCATTCCATGTAACTTTTTCTCAAATGTTTATCATCTCTCCCTCTCATGTTAGAAAAACTAACTTGATTCCTCAACTTTGGGAACCCATCTTTGTGTGTTATGGTGTTAAACAAAGTATACACCGTACATCAATAATAACAAGATGGAATTATTTGGTTCCTGACCCCGAACCAATTGTGAGGGGAGAATGTAATATACTTCTGTATATAATGTATATCAAACTGATATAAATAACTTTGTTCTCATAAGTAATAGTTTAGCTATTAAGTGGAAGCACTCAATAAATCATTTTGCTAAACCACCTGTGATGTAAACCAATTTATCAAGATGAAATATCATGAATAAAATATCTGGAATATGCTCTAAATTAAATTATTCAGCAAGTTATCTGGCAAACGTCATGTTGCAGATTAATAATAACCGCACATGTAACCATCTCATTGATGCATCTTATGTGATATACATGGCAAGTGAATGAGACCATATTCACCTTTGATAAATTCCAGAATTTATGGGATTCAATCCCAATTTTAGTTGGTCTATCAATTAATGAGAACAATCAACATAAGAGAATTCATAAAGAACTTTCTAGTTCTTTAATATTTACCCATGTGAATTCTCTTTTATTTTTGCACATCATACTTAAATTAATATGGCTAAAATAATTATGCCAACTGGATAAATTATCTATATTGATTAAGTCCATATTTATACCATGACGTGTGCAATTATTAATAAAATTCAAGTTTATTATGATATGGGTTTTTATATCAATAAACTTCTACTTTATGGCATTCTTTTATTTGTGTAGTACAAACTGGAGAATAAAATGGGTAATTATTTTTCACATACATATTACTCCGCTACAAGTTGTAGTAATAGAAGATATTAAATCTTTCCTTTATTTATAGTCTCAGTGTAACCAATCTCTTTCGCGAGTACTTTAGAAACTCAATAAGTTTCTTTGAGACTTACTACGACACAATAAATTGACATGATATTCAATTGTATTCCTCCAAAATAGTAATAATTAGCTTTTCCAGAGCTCTTAATTAATTTTGTACTACCACATATTCATCAACATCTATATGGTGAATACACTTTTAAGGAGAAAGTTATACCATTATGGTCATGGTCAAAATCATATGCAAGATCTATTTCTTGCATGACCGTTGTCTTTTAATAATCACATTGCCAAAATATTTGGCATAATCACAATAGGTACGTGATCAATGATCATTCATGCGATAATAATGACATTATTTTCTTATATCATCTCAAGAGATGAGTGTGATATATTCACTATCACTGGCACGTTCATATTCTTTCAAGAATGAATATATATTCATAAATCACATGTTGTCACATTCACATCATGAATGGACCATAATTATCTATATGTGTTTTACAAATCTCGTGTCAAATCAATGACAAACATTAATTTCACAGAGTGGAAGATTATTTTGAGAATCCTTATTATTCTCATTGCCATAATGATGATGATTATAATTTTATCTATTGCCACGTCCACATCTATTGATACCTTTTCGGTAATAATTTTATCTTCTTTCAGACTTATCACATATTGCTATCACATTTTCTTAAGGGGAATGAGAATGAAGCAAATTCGATGGGACGAATTTTCACTTCTTTGCTTACAATCATACATGACTTTGATCATGACAAGGAATAGAAATTACCACTTCGGGTGGTTATAATTTTTTGCAAACTCTATTAGAGTTATAATCAAAGTTTATTGTCTTTGCTTGTATTTAAAATCAAAGTATAGAATTTAAAAGAGAAAAATAAAGTAAAATACTTACCTTAAATCCAGAATTTAATCATAAAGGAATTGACAATCATTATGCTCAATCCCAAAGCTTGTACTCAATTGGTTAGAGTCTTGTGCTGATAACATTTATGAAACAATAAAAGAAAAAGAACAATATTGCAGAGAAAGAGAGAGAGGGAATTCTTATTGATTTTTTGGATGAATTACAATGGAATATGACCCCTCTATTTATAGGGAAAGAGTGACTTAACCACCAAGTAAAATCCCTAAGATCTCTCTAAAATATAGACATTCACCTTAAATGGAATTCTATTTATAACAGTATCACATTAATAAGAATATAGGATTTAAGAATGGGGTTCTCAGATCCTTATATAATCAATAATATTCTTAATAATTTGAGTAGTATACTTATAATTACATTAATTTTTGGCTACGTAATTGCTTATATCATAATCAGATTTTGCTCGAAATTGAATTAAAATGTCATTATTGAATCATTTATTCAAATTTGTTTTCTTTTCCCTTTTTCTCTGTAAATATTAATGTTTATTCATATATTTATTTTGTATGTCAAATCATGGGAAGCAAATATGAATATCTCACAAAGCAAAGTTGGATAAAAGTTCAATTGTAAAAATATTTGTTTAGTTGATTCATGTACGAAACATATAATATTCAAAGAAAAGAAATATTTCTCTCATTTAAGTATGCGTAAGGTAGATGTTATTACAATTTCTGGTAGTAGTAATCTAATTGAAGGCTCTGGAAGAGCTACTATAACTCTGCCTAAGGGAACAATGCCTATCACATAGAATGCAATGTTCTCCTCCAAGTCCAAGAGGAACTTGTTGAGTTTTAAAGATATTTGCCGAAATGTATATCATATTGAGACAATAGATGAGAATAATATTGAATATCTCATCATTACCAAGAATGTCTCTGGCCAGAAAAGGGTAATTGAGAAATTCCTATCTTTATCTTGTGTCCTATATTGGACAAGAATTAGTGCAATTGAGGCACATTCTACCGTAAACCAAAAGGTTATTGATTTCAATACTTTTGTACTTTGGCATGATCGAATGGGATATCCTTGATCAATTATGATGAGACGAATTATAGAAAACTCAAATGGGCATCCATTAAAGAATTTAAAGATTCTTTTAAATAATGAATTTTCTTGCACTTCTTGTTATCAAGGCAAGTTAATTATAAGACCATCACCAACAAAGGTTGGGATTGAGTCCCCTGCGTTTTTAGAACGAATACAAGGAGAAATTTGTGGACCTATTCACCCACCTAGTGGATCATTTAGATATTATGGTGTTAATAGATGCATCTTCAAGATGGTCTCATGTGTACCTATCGTTATCTCGCAACCTGGCATTTGCAAAATTAATTGCACAAATAATCCGATTACGGGTACAATTTCCCGATAATCCAATTAAGTCTATTAGACTTGATAATGCTGTTGAGTTTTCATCCTAAGAATTTAATGATTATTGCTTACCAATTGGGATAACAGTAGAACATCATGTAGCTCATGTTCACACTCAAAATGGCCTTGCAGAGTCTTTAATTAAACATCTACAATTGATAGCAAGATTGTTACTCATGAAAACAAGGCTGCCCACTTCTGTTGGGATCACGACATTTTGCATGCAGCAATGCTAGTTCGTCTCAGACCGACAAATTATCATAACTATTCCCCGTTACAATTAGTTTTGGGTCTTGAACCTAATATATCCCATTTAAGAATTTTTAGATGCGCAGTATATGTGCCTGTATGTCACGACCCAAATCTCCCTCAGTTGGGTATCGTGATGGCACCTAGTCTTAAGGACTAGGTAAGCCTAATACTCATGGAATAATCAACAATAATAAATAAAATCTAATACTTTTCTGAAACTAGTGATTCTTTACACATGGTATATTCCCAAAACCCGGAAGTACAAGTCATAAGCTTTTAAGAATTTATACTAAAACTCCTAAAAATACCACTGTTCGGAAATAAGTACAACAATGCAAACAAAAAAATATAAGATGGTGACTCTGAAACCGCGAACTCTGAAGCAGTTGTTGATACCCAATTTTTCCTCAAAATTATTTTAAACTTGCCTATATACCTTCAAAATCAGTTTTTATAACGATTGCTATTTTTCTATAATTTTCCCCACATTTTTATTAATTTACCTAGTGTTTTATCTCTAATAATTGATAATAAATTGTATTACAAATAATTTTCAAAATATTTCGTGATTTAATATATCATTTTTGGTCTTATTAAGACCGAATTTATTTCACAAACTAGCCGAATTGGCACCATTTGACTATAATTGCAATAACTTTGCAATTATAGCCTAATTACTTATTTCTATGTTAATTTTACTCAATAATTATTCATTTATATTTTTAATACTAATTAATCATTTTAGCTTAATCTATTAAGAAACAATTTCATTTTTTCTAATTATTAGCCATGTTTATAAAATATTTATCTACTTCTAATTGGGTATTTAACTTATAGCCATTTTTTAATTCTAATTTCAGTCTTATTTACCCAAACCCACAGCCCAAACAAATTGACCCAACAACCCAAGGCCCAAGTCCTAAGCACCCGACCCAACCCCCATACTTGATCTGAACCGTTGATCATACTAGATCAACGATCCAGATTCAAGTTACCATAATTAATTCAACCAAACCTCCCAATCGAGCCCTCATTTCCCAAGCCCCGTCTCTCTCTATCCCTCTCTATTACTCTCTAGCTCTCTCTAGAAGCTTCCTTGGCTTCTCTCCTCCGATGGGTTCTGTTCACCTTCTCCGGCTGGTTCTCTCACCGGAAGCTATGGTTCTTCACTACCTCTTGGTTACCTACCCACTTTGCACCGGTCCAGTGATACTCTGTGGCTCTCAGGCGAACCTGGAGCGGTCCAACTCATCTCCCATGGTCCCATGCCACTTTCCGGCCTCCCTGGCCGTTTGGGTAAGGATTACAACCTGTTCCGGCTTAGGCCGGTGCCATCTTTGAGGTTCTTCCTACTTCTCTGGGTTCCACGAAACCCTAACCCTATGTCTTTTGATTTATTCTAGATCTACTTTAGATCTATAGTATTACGAAGCTTCTTTCTATGTCTTTCTCTGAAAACTTTCATATTTAAACGATCTTTCAATTTTAAAACTAGGGTTTCACAAACCCCTTTCAAAAATGGATTTTCCTTTAACTTCTGCTTTAATGTTATTCTATGCTTTTCTCTGTTAACACGATTGATTCAAAGCTTCTTACTGAAATCCCCAATTTTTAGGGTTTTAGTTCGTCTTATTTGCTATGTTTGGCCAATCTGTATACTTCTTCTAGACTCTCTATGTGCTCTATATTTATTACTCTAATTCATGGTTAGGGTTCCTGAATCTCTACTATTCCTCTCGCTTAGGGTTTCTCTGAACTCTGGTGCTGATTACTTTTTAAGAGGTCTGATTATTGATTTAATGGTTGTTTATCTGATACTCTCTACTGACTCTATGTATCTCTTTGCATAGTTGTGATATTTTCATCGAACCTATGATTTTGTATGTTCCGTACTGATTTTTCGAACTGTTTCCTTGATTGTGGGATGCTTTCCTTGATTATGCCTGATTCCCTGTGATTTCAATTACATTCGAGATTCCCTCGACTAATTTTCAGAATTAAACTCATACTTTGCTTTGTGAATATGCTATCAGTTTTTTAGTGTCTACTTTCCTTAATTATGTGTTATGAACCTGGTCTTTATTACATACTCCATGCTTTTACTACCCTTATTATAGTAATCACTCTAGTTGGTTCCTTCCCCTGATTTAACTCTGGTTGGCCCGTTTGAACTTGACTCCCTAATTAAAGGGAGTCCGGGCCTTTAATTGATACTGACTGGTTATTATTTCCATAATTATGTTAGACTAGTTACTCCTTACCTTATTTTCTTTACTCGTTTTCAGAATTATAAATACCCTACTCTCTTTAGCATAAGACACCAAGAGATACACGAACACATACACACAAAACAACACTCATATTGCTCTGAACTCTCACTTGCTTTGCTGCATATTCTCTCTTGTTCCTCTGGCTACTCAGTCGGCTGAAAGCCAGGATTGAGTAACTTATTGCTGCTCTATTGCTCTGCATACTACTGTCCTATTGCTCCACTTCTCTGCACCTTGCTGTTCTATTCTTACTATTAACTGGTATGTTTCTAGTTTAAGTTTATAGCATCAAACTCAATGTGTTTCTGTTTGTACTAAGGTTCCTATTCTTCCTCTTATGCTCCTATTTGTGGTTCTGCTGCTTGCCTTGCAGCTAGTATATTTGCTTTGTCTATGTGACCTCTCTTTCCCTTCTATGTTTAGCATGCTACTTGTCTATGTGATTCACCTTTCCCTTAAGTCTAACATGTCTATTGCTTTTCCTTATATGTTTCCATCATGAATCTGCCTGACTCCCAACACTATAAGCATGTACCCTCTAATACTTAGTTATTATGTAAATCCTAATCCTGAACCTAATATGTGACTCTGTTTGACACACCAAATCTAATGTTGTTAGATTCCTGGCATGAACATTCTATGATAACTAGGTTGTGATTGTTTAAACCCTATAACACTATCCTGAGGACTATTTGTGTGCAAGTCTGCTTCTACTATGTGACTTATTTGTCCCCCAGTTCCCCCTATCCCTGTTTGTGTTTGCCTCTTAAACCATGTATGTTCCGAGTTGCTGATTGTCCTGTTTCTTTCTTCTTCAAACCAGTTTTCATAAAACAAACTCTCATGTTGTTCTCTGAAGCTATTTTCAAAACAGTTATTTCAAAAGCTACTTTTCAAACTCAACTCTTTTTAAACTATAGGCACATCTCACTACTCTTAGTTCTAAGTTCAGCCCCATTCGTGTGAGCACTGCCTTGAGGACCATTTGAGTACCCATTGAACTCTGACACACAAGGCTGGCATTCCACTTTGCACTTACTCATTCCTGCCTAGGGCACTTGGGTGTGAGCACTGCCTGGGATCCTCTGAGATCCTTAGGAACTCTGACACACCTGGGTTATAAAGGGTCGTGGCATATGGCATTGTTGGATCTGAGGATTTGGGCTTATTGTTATGCTCCCTATAGGAAAACTTCTTAATTTCCTTATTTACTTATGAAATTTGTGCAATGATGGTCTGTAATAATTAATTGTAAAAAAGACGATTATGGGCTGGATAGTGAAATGGGCGGGGTTATGCATTCTTAGTATAATTACGGGTAGAAACCATGCTATAGGATTTATTTTGTATATGTGTGCAATAGTCACCATGCCTAGGAATACTTGCCATGCATGCATTAGAGAACATGTTTTAGGCCCATTTATTTCAGCATCTTTGCCATACTCATGCCTCACTTAGAAATCCTGTTCGTAGTTAAATAACTATAAAAATGGTTGTTATGTTACTGTCTCTGCATCTTCACGATCAACATGTCTAGAAATCCTGTTTTAGGTTTAAAAAAATTAATCGTCAATATTTGCATTAGAGACCATGTTACCTTAGGAATTCATTTTGAGCATGCTCATATTATCTATGCAAAACTCATGTGTTAAGGACATACTGCTATTTGCATTAGAAATTATGTGCTAGGTTCAGAAACTTAACTACGCTTCGGTATTTTCTGTATCGAGTCAAAAGGATGTGTAATAAGTAAATTCCGGCCTAAAAAAATAATAGATTCCGATTTCTGAAAATGTTTTGGGCATTTAGAAAAGCATGCATAGGTTTGCATCATTGTACACCCTGTATGCATTTAGATATCCTGTTTTGTAGGACACTGCATTCACATTAGTTTAAATACTCACTCTTTTACCATGACTAAGTCTAAACAGGATAACTGGAGTATTTTTAACCCGCCTAGGCAAGCCTTAGGCCTTAAGTTTATTAAAACTGGAAAAACTGTCTCTTTGTATTTTTTTAGCTAATTACATATCAGAATTCATAGCCTAAAACTGGTAAAAAGACCTATTCTGAAACTCAGTAATCAGACTTCCCCATTACTGTATTCTCACTTAGCCATCTTGCCTTAGGTTCTGAAATTCAAAGACCTTTTTGTGTTTGAGTCGTGCTAATTATATGTATTAATTTATGGAGGAATTCATGAGCCTCATATCTGTCTCTATATGTTTCCATGTATTTGCAGTCCTAATTGTTTTGTTTGTCATTTAGCATTTTGTCCTTTAAACCTAGGGGTTCTGCCTAGTACCTACCCTTTAGGATAGTAGTCTTAAGCTCCTCCAGGACTGATAAGATAGGACGGGTAATAGCACGCAATAGAATGTGTGACCAACATACGCTTTAATTACCTTCACGGGGTGGGAAGGGTAGAATATGGATATGATGACCGGTGTGCTAATACCACGTGTAGCCCCTCTTCGAGGAGTGATTACCGGGTATTGCATTGATGTGATCCGTATTACTTTAAACCTAGGACATTTTCTCAAATGTTTACTTTTAGTTTCTTTTTCAAACTTTCAATAAAACTCCAATACTTGTTTGAAATCCCCTCTTATGTGAGCCTTGCTTGTTATTTGTTCATTGTCCGAATTCACGAAGCCATTTGGCCGGGACCCACAGTTGTGGATCCTGATGGGTGCCTAACACCTTCCCCTTGGGATAACTTTAAGCCCTTACCCAATCTCTGGTAATGCAAACTAGTTCATGAGTTAACTACTCAAGGTTCCCTGACGCACCATAAAATCATTAAGTGGCGACTATTCCTTTAAACTTCTTCCTTCGAAAGGAGTTTGTCCAAAATGTCAAGAACCCGATCTCCACACCTAAGTTTTTGGGGGCGAGGAAAGAAAGGGAGCGCGATAATAATAATGTAAGTCTTCCCCTCAATTCCTTCCATTAGGGTCTTAGTGACCATAGCTAGGCGAGTCTGGATCCTTTCTCCTTGTATTGGGAATACCAGCATCCCCAGAAAACAGACAATGAATACAAAAACCTGGCAGTGAGTCCAACCTAGAGAAGTGATGGCAAACTCATCATGATAAAGGCGATAGGACTTGCTGTGCCCATAACGCTCGTAAAGGAAATCGAAGGGTATGTAAGATTTCTTCAGACAGAGTAATTCATCATTCTTTCTAAAACCCATCATTTTTAGAAAGCCTCGAAAATTATGATTTTTTGGTACCAACAAACCATGGCTATCCCATGGGAGCCCAGCAAAGCCTCCTATTTCCTCTAGAAGGGGAGTCATTTCTATATCACCAAAACGGAAGACGTCCCTCTTCTCATCCCAGAACATAGTAGCAGCCTCAATTAGTACATTATTTGGCTGAATATCTAACAAGGAAGGTAAATTCCTAAGGACTCTTTTCACGTGGTTTTTGTCACTTCGCGAGATATTTTCCCACTAATCTAGCAACAAAGGTGGGATAATTCTGTCATGACCTAACCTATGGGCCGCGACGGGCCCCCGGTACCTTACTCAACCAAGTACCAACATAACATATATTTCATAACATACTATCATGGGTAAATGGGACAAAAGGGTCGTCATAAAATAACAAAAATAAAATATAAGTGCATACTAGACATAAGATGACCGAACATTATATAGAAACTTATACATGTGACATACGGGCCTATAAGGCTGACATGATCATTTGTAAACTCAAAACATAGGCTGATAAGGCCATACAAGTAACCATATACCTGACATCTGTCTACAAGCCTCTAAGACTACATAAATGTCATATAGGTCGGGACAGGGCCCCACCATACCAGTCAATACATGTCTCAATCATACTGACCAAATAGGCAACTCCGGAACAAGTGGAGTGCAGCAACACCTTCCGCTGAGTTGATATCCTACTAGGAGGACTATCAACCTATCTATCGGGACCTGCGGGCATGAAACGCAGCGTCTCCAGGCAAAAGGGACATCATTATGAGTAAAGTACTGAGTATGTAAGGCAGAAAAGCATAAATATGAACAGTAATGTAAGGAGAGATACAAGAGATACAACCTGTAGCATCTGAGTGCCTCTAAGAGATAGTGACATGAAATGCATGATACATATATATACATAATCTTTTAAAAACTTCCGCCTCTGTGGGCATCATCATCATTATATCGTACCCGGCCTCACAGAGGACTCGGTAAAAACATACCCGGCCATCATAAGGCTAGGTAGAATCGTACTCGGCCACGTGGATCTCGGTAAATGTAACTGATCAGTGATTGCACAATAGGTGCCATACCCGACCGACTATAGCGCAGTTCGGTAGAGTAAAATAGATACATATATAATGCATGCTGGACTCATGGAATCTCGTTCTAAACCTTTCGGAGTGACGTAAGGTCATTGAACCTTCGATTAACATTATGGACATCATACCATTAATATGAACCTCACTAGGACTCAAGGAGCATACATACCTTCTTAGAATAACTTTGTAAGTAAAGAATAACATGGACAACCTTAGTTGCTAGGAGTAGATTCATTATGAAATAGAGTATCATTTACATTCGTTTCACTTTAGATCATGCCAAAATAAAGAAGGAAGTGCCTTAACATACCTTTGCAATCTTCTCTCCAATCGTCAACAAAGCTCAATATGATCTTCTTACGTCTACAATGAGTAACCCGACTTCGTCGTCATCATATAAGCATTGTAACTCTCATATTTCAAAACCAATATTCTACAATAAAATGGAAAGCAACTCCCCTATTTTTACTACATCCCATATGTTACCAAAAGTCACCAAACAACCCAAACAACAACAATATAACTCACAATAAGCTTTCCTATTAGTTCAACAATCATTTTGAGCGGCAAGCTCGATCGAAATATGTATAACCCATATCACCCCTTATAGACTTCTTAAATTAACTTAAAAACATGATTAATATGATAATGAATTCATTCATCAATGATTCCATCCTTATACCATATATTTATAACAAAGGAAACAATCCACAACTCCAACTTTCTTCAATTTGCAACTTAATTCACTAGTTCATGTCTAGTCCAACCATTTAACTTAATCAATATCAAGATATCCTTGATCACATGCAAGAACAAAATACACATACCTCCTACAGTAGCTTCAAGTTGAAATCCAGGTTATATTTATCTTACAACATCACTAAATGGCAATACAACACCATAGAAGTGACTTAAGCTATCCAAGTATTATCTTGTAGTTTATCCTAACAACTTACCCAACATACAAGAAAGCTTAAGCACAATTAATAGGCTTTTATACTCACCTTAACCAGTATCAAAATATTTAAATTTCAGCAAAACACATCCCATAGCTATCCTCAATGACAACATAACCTCAAAGAGGTGTTATTCTTAACTAGAACTAACCTTTGATGTTGAAATATGGTGTAATCCATTTGCAAGACTTGAAATAACCTAGGGTTGATATGAAAACAATGGGAGTGTATTTTACAGAACATAAACCACTTAAAACAACCTCCCACACGAGCTGGAACCACCCAAAAATCAGCAACAACAAGAAGAATAAGAAACTTACTAGCGTGACAGGATTCTCGGCACTTGCTTTGTGTTGTTTGGGTTTTGGATCATGAGAGAAACTTGGGAGAGTGTTTTAAGGTGTATAGAGTCTGAAGATACTGAAAATAAACGAGTTAAACGGGGGTTGAGGCATCTTATATATATCAACATATCTAAACCGCCTATGTGGGTCCCATAGAGAGCTGCTTGGCGCAGTCTCGCTAAAACGCCAATATATCTCTACTCCGGCATTGTATATATGAACGGTTTAATGAATTAGAAACTAGACTCATATATATTCAATTTGGTTGGTACATCATCCAATAATTCTAAGTATATTGGGATAAAATTTCAGTTACATTTGACCTAATTTTCAGCACATTATGAATGTAAGTTGTGAAGACCTTTGCCAACTTTTGTTCCACAACTTACTTGACTTCAAAATGTAGCACACAACTATCATACAAAAAAGATAAATCATAGAATAACCTCCTTATCATGTATGAACCATAGTCTCACCCTAAAGTACATGTTACAACATTCCAAACTCGTCGACTTTTGACGAAACTTATGTTCTTCAATTGGTTTAGCTTCTAAGGTTTCCAACCCTCTTGGTACTGATTATTCATGATCTTAAATATTTGTAACCTCCAAGGTAAAATGATTAACTTACTTTATATGCTTCCAAATATAATCTTATTTCTTAGATTACGTCAATTGACTTACGATGTACTCTAACATACGAAAACATGGGGTGTAACAACTTCAAACCATGCCAAACCTGGGGACTTCGTGCCTCATTTCTGCAAAACAAATAAAGTTAGCCCTTTCCCCATTTGGATTCGACTATTTACACATTAATGATTAGCATATCGACACGTTTTCTCCAAATGATGCACATATCATAATTGTACCCATTGAGTTTATGGAAATCCCGGTGGGCTTTTGACAAGGCTTGCCTTAGAGAGTTATCACGTGGACAGTGTTCTAACCCATACTAGGTTTAGACATGACGCATGCACAATTAATATCATAGTGGGGGTTTCTAGAATAGTCTAGACCAATACCCTCAAGTGGAAAACTTGAGAGGGAAAGGCACGAAACCGTAGATTGCACCGCTGATCGACTAGTATTACCGCAAATAAGACTTTCCAAATTTAAAAGTGTGATTTAGGAAGAGCGCGGACACTCATCAAGTGCCGCTATGGTATTAATCACGCACGAGTGGAATATGAAGCGGAGCATGCTGTATGTAAAGATAAAACAACACGTTGTCAAGTATTTTGCATGATGGAGGCAGTAAATGCAGTACTAAATGAAACGTGAAGACATAAAAAGAAAGAAAAACAAGGAAGAAGTTAGTTCGCGCAATGTGAAAGAATTGTAATAAAACAATTAAAAGGGTAGGGATAGGGAGAGACATGATATACAAAATTTAAAAATGATTTGGAGCAAGTAAACATGACTAGTAAATAAGGGAAAATGCACATTGTAACCAAATTAAGAGAAAATTTGCATATTAATACGAATTCACATAGATGGAAAATAGGGAGAAGGGTGTGCATGTAGCAACAAAAGGGGAAACAAGAGCGGGATATTCATGTAATAGCAAATAATAATAATAATAATAATAATAATAATAATAATAATAATAATAATAATAAAGACATGCTCATCAGAGAAGACTAATTCATTTAGGCCAAGTTCACAATGGTAGCGCCCCTTTTTCTAGCGAAATCAGGTTCAACACGTGACAACTCTTTTAAGGAAGGGTGTTCAAAGAGAGACTCGCCACCTAACAGGTTTGAGGTGCGTTAGGGTACCTATTTGAAAGTAACTCTGGTTTAACCAGTCTGCCTCACCAAAGATCGGGTAAGGGCACAAATTACCTCGAGGAGAAGGTGTTAGGCACACCTCGAGGTCCACAACTGTGGGTCTCAACCGAATTCGAATTATATGAATTAGTCTAAATAAAGAGAAAAACACCCCGTCCAACATAAATATTACTTCGTAACTCCCTCGAGGTGGGGTGTTACTCGTATTATTCAGTGGTCACAAACTATCATCTCCTGCTACCCGATTACTATCTTTAAGTTGTTTACCTAACACGTACTAATTGATTCTAAATCGTACCTTATGCGTGCACTACCTGTCCCATACCTATAGTTGAGGAGGCGTTTGGACCTCTATCTTGGATGGTTCTAGACTCAACTTAGGTTGATCAAAAATGAGAAAACTAGGCGACATATAAAACAAGATGGACTTTCATGTATAAACAAATAAGGGCTCAAGTTAGCCTCCACACTGAGGCAACAAATGCACACAAACAAATTAGGCATTTGACAATTGCAGATTTTAGACCAATTAAAGTTATTGAATCCTATAGACATGATATCTATGTGGTTCTGGATTTTTAATAGGAAGACAGTTTCATATGCAAGGTACCGTTTTAAATACGACTTCTAAGTGACTACGCAGTTGCCTACTGATTATGGGTTATAAGCGGTTAGACCTATAGGCATGATATCTAGGTGATTTATGCAGTAATTGACAGTGGTAACTAGAGGAGAACATTCAGAATTGCTTAGTTGGATCCTATAGGCATGCTTTTTAATGGTGGCAATGACACAATGTGGAAAGTTCAACATTAGCACCTAAAAAAGAAGCAAGCAGAATAATCAATAATTAAGACTGACTTTAGATCCTATAGGAATGATTTCTATAATCACAATTAAGATTGATTTTAGATCCTATAAGCATGTTATTAAGTGAACAACATATTAACCAATTAACCCTTTAGGAATGATTTTTAAATTGCAGATTAGGTAGCACGTGAATTAATAGAATTCTATAGCATGTATTGAGACATTGGTAATTTAATTTCCTATAGACATGGTTTCTAGCATGTGGAAGCAAAATACGTCAAATTAAATACCTATAGGCAGGTTATCTAACATGCATCATAGTAGAACATATTTGAACAAAGTAAACACCTATAGGCAGGTTATCTAGCACACACAATGGCAGAACATAGTTGAGCAAAGTAAACACCTATAGGCAGGTCATCTAACACACACAATAGCAGAACGTATTTGAGAAAAGTAAAACACCTATAGGCAGGATTTCTACCCATTTCAATACAAGTGTAAAATAAATTCCTTTTCCCAATTGTACTAACACCCCAATTGTTATTACAACAGTCTTACAGACCTAATGAATGGAATAGATTACAGAGTAGAAATAACTATAGTGAGCCTACAGCAGGCCCAAAGATATACTCAGCCTGGCCAGGCCTTCATTCTCAAGTTGTAACGACCCGGACGGTCGTTCCGAGAGTTATAATCTTGTTTCCCCCATTTCTGCTTCTTTAGGTGTTGTTCAGATTTATTATGTTGTAGCAAGTTGGTTGTTTCATGTCTGGAGTGGGTTTGGAGAGGAATGAGACACTTAGTCTCTTATTTAGATGTTTAAGTTGGAAAAGTCAATGGATGTTGACTTATGAGTAAACAATCTCGGATTGGGGTTTTATGGTTCGGAAAGCTCCGTTAGGTGATTTTTGACTTAGGAGCATGTTCGGAATGTAATTTGGAGGTCTGTGGTAGAATTAGGCTTGAATTAGCAAAATTGGAAATTTGGTGATTTCCAATCTGTAGTGGAAAAATTAGATATCGGGGTCGGAATAGGTTTGTAGAGTCATTTGTGGTGTGTATGCAAAATTTGGGGTCATTTGGGCACGATTTGATTGGTTTCGACATCGTTTACAGAATTGGGAAGTTTATAAATTCTTAGGCTTGAAATCCAAGGGTAATATGGTGTTTTGGGTGATTCGTAGGTTTGACTAAGTTTGAATGATATTTCGGGATATGTTGGTATGATTGGTTGAGGTCCCGAGGGCCTCGGGGGTGTTTCAAATAGTTAGCAGACGAGTTTGGTTGTCGAAAAAAAGGCTGCTGATGTTGGGTTTCTGGTGTAGGGAGTGCGGACTGCACAAATTTGGTGCAGACCACAGAGACATTAGCGGCCACGGTGGAAATCGATTTATGGCAATTTATCGAAGGATTTTCAAGAAATTCATCAGGGTAAGTGATTCTAACTCGGATTTGGTTAATATACATGGATATATCACTAATTTCATCATTTGATTAGTACCTTGAGGTGGAAACTTGGGGAAACTTCATAAAATGGATTTTTGGAAATTGAATGTCGATTCGAAGTTGGATTTTGATAAATTTTATATGGTTGGCCTCGTGAATGAATGGGTTTTCTACTTTTGTAATTTTTATCAGATTCTGAGACGTGGGTCTGGGGGCCGGGTTTGAATCGAATTTGGGATTTTTGGTCTAATTTGATAATTTTGATATGAAATTCATTCCTTTAGCGTATATTGATGATAATATACTAATTTTGGATAGATTCAGAGCATTTGGAGGCCGAGTCAAGCGGAAAGGGTGTCGAGGATTAGGATTTTGGCTTGATTGAGGTAACTAACGCTTCCAAAACTTGGTTTCGAGGGTTCAAAATGCCGAGCTATGTGTTATGTGATTAATATTGAGGTGACACACATGCCAAGTGGCGGGCAGGCACCGTGATAATTGTGGGCTGGTTCATTCCATGCCATTGTTTAGTGATTCTTCCTTGCTGATATCCGTGTTTTATCATGTGATTTAGTATATGTGCTGTAACTCATGCTAGATATCCTGTTAGGGCTTCACGTCGATACTATTGAGACCCGAGTGGTTGTTTCTTGCTGCCATCTCATTTGTTTCATTGATATTCTATACTCAGTCTTATTAATGCATATCATATCATGTCTTAGTTTCAATTGTTATTAATTGGAACATTATATAATTGTTTCGGGCTAGTTTCATGTCATTGTGAGCCTGTGTGTGGTAGACTGGAGAGTGATGACTGAGTGAGGCCGAGAGCCTGATTATGAGTGACAGTTATGAGTTTGGGCTGCACGCCGCAGTGGTTATGTTGATGATTTTGATAGCACTTGGGCTATAGGAGCCCCTCCGGAGTCTGTTACACACCCCCAGTGAGTGCATATGATATTATTGAGGGATGGATTTCCCTGGACATGGATTTGTCCGAAGTATTGATACCTGGAGATGGATTTCTCCGCAGGGTTGGATTACCTTTTTTCCTCGTTACCGAGTGACTATATAGTTAGCATCGTGTATCTTCCGGGATGGATTTCCTTGGGCCAGATGGCCATATGTGGTACCGAGTGGTTGGACACATGGGAGTTGGAGTACCGAGTGGTTGGACACATGAGAGTGGGAGTACATGGTACATTTTCATGCTTTCTATGCATTGGAACTTAGAGATATGCAGAGCTTATTACTTTTGTCACGCCCCGAACCTGGGGGGCGAGACTGGCACCCGGTGCCTCACCTAACCTTGCGTACCAACTTGGGACTAAGGAAATCTGAACATGTGATGTCATACTTTGGCCATGGGACGTATTGCAAGACAATTACAAATGCTGATTAAATATCAATATAAAGCTGGGACGACAAGGCCGTCATAACTACTACAGCTGGCAAACCAACAAAATATACATAAAAGGCCTACCATCCCAACATACTGCACTAACTAACAAGATATGTCTACAAGCCTATACTGGTGGATATAATCTGATCGGAACAGCTCCCCGACCTACTCATAACATATATACACAAGATGTACATAAGCTCTAGACCCGGCAACTCTGAGAGGCATGGAGCTTACCGATCAAGCTGAACTTGGGCAACACCTAATGAGGAGGTCTACCCGTTTGTCTGTCTAAACCTGCACGCATGAGATGCATTGCCCCCAGAAAAGGGACATTAGTACGAAATAATGTACCGAGTATGTAAGGAAATATACTGAAAGCTGAAACTGAACCGATAATATAATAAGTGAAAGAAACTGGAAGTCAAAGATAATCTAAAGATATACTTACCTGCTGATACTGACTCAACTCTGTCAATATAGTAAGTAAAATAGTTGTCCAGCTCTATAAGTCTCGGTATATATATATAACTGCTCTGCCGTAGTAAGCTCGCTCTACCATACTAGGCTCTGTATCTCGACCAACTAGGCTCGCTCTTAGGCACTCGGCCACAGTAGGCTCGGTATATAACTTACCATCTGATCAGAGGTTGCCAATAGGGGCCTGCCCATCGATCATAGCTCGATGGTAATGAAAATACTGTAATACCGTGTATATCGACTCTATGCTCTCTTGACTGGGAAAAGGAAATACTCAAATGAATATGAAGTCCCGATAAAGAGAATATTGTAACTTACAAAACTAGAAAAATATACGTAAATTCTGGGATATGGATTTTTCTTTATGCTTCGTTATCAAACTCGTGTAATTATGAGATCATGCCAAAATAAAATAAGGGCTTAGCCTTAACATACCTGGAGTAGGGAAAATCCGTAGGATATTCTTGGAAAAGGTTGCACCGTACTCCTTTAGAACCGCAAAATTTTTACGTTGTTAAGCTTCTAATAATTCTCGTTGGATTTTGGTTGAAAGACGATTTGTTGAAAGTTTGTGAAACTTTGGGTTGGATTTTGGTTGTTAAGGTTGTATCTTTGTATTCAAGACATGAGAAAATGAAGTTTGTTGAAAGCTTTGTGAAAATGGCTAACGTTAGTTTGCCATTAGTTTGCCACCTAATGTCTTGAGAATGAATGTGTAATGTCTAATGTATTGAAACTTATCAGAATGCTAATGTCTTGAGTATGAATTTGTAAAACTTTTACATTAGTTTTCCCCTAATCCCAAATGACCCTTAGTCATTTTTCTGGTTAGCTCCTTGTTGCCACATGGGGGTGGGGTGGGGAAAGTTAATCTTTATCCACTTATTAGGTAATTAGGTAATGTTCCGTTACCCGGTAATTAACCAATTACCCGCATAATTAAGAATTGTCTCAAATTACTTAAATTTCTACTCACTTTTGACACACCTTATACACCTTAATATCATGGCCAAGTGGTACCACGATGGTACTAGTTCATAAATATCGAGTATTTTAACTCGGGCGGTATTTTATTTCAAACTGTCGAACTTCAACGAAATTCATTTGCTTCAATTTTCTTAACCTCTCACCTTCACGAATTTACTCATTACTTGTTTGAAAAAGCACAAAATGCTCATAATCTTAAAATAATCTCATTCCCGAACTTACGTCGATTAACTTACGATGAAACATTAACGTACGAAAAATGCGAGATGTAATATCTCATTTATGAGCTTTCATCAATTTACTTATGGCGTCTTTTCACGTACGAAAACATGGGTTGTAACATCATTCCCCCCTTTGAAACTTTCGTCCTCGAATGTTTACTAGTGCACTTATCATTTTTGTGTCTTCGGAATACTTTAGTACTCTCCTTGCCATCTAGGTAACTGTTCAGTGAATAATTCCAAAGGCCATGGCATTCTACCCCTTTAATCATTCCAATCTCGTAACTGCTGCTACCTTCTATCATGCATCTTGTATGACTCTGACCTTGTAAGTGCGCTTACGCGTATCTTCTTTCCTTTTTCCTCCAATTTTTGGCCATTACTGAAGTTCTTCGCTTGGTATTTTGTCGAACTTACGAATATTGCTATATCTTATTTCATAGACATGGTTATCCATCCGTATGACTTTGATGTATCTAAGTAGATCATACTATACCATATCTCTTACCTCGATCTCTCATTACCGAGGTCTGCTTCCAAATTCTAGGTTACTTTCATTGCTTATCCAGTATGTATAAATCTATGTCCGTTACTGCTTCCACATTACTATTCATCTTAAGAATGACGGCCTAATCTCATCTCATACTTTATAACTTTTATCCATCCATTGTTGATTAACCTCAATATCGATCTATAAATAACTTAACCTTTTATGTAACACCACCGCTAGGGTTCACGTTTCATCGGGCAACATCTGAAATGATTAGACTGATCCACCTGGGGCGATACCATGCTTTCATAACGATACCTCACAGCATCCAAAAGTGATTCACCTTACATGGGTATTTTAATCATGTCCAATTCATGAGATCCTGGGCTTAATATTGAGGACTTATCCATTTTCTACCTTCTCACTCGACCGTTCTTATCCTTACTCATGTCTTCTAGAATCTTGTTGCTTTACCATACAATAACTACCTACACATATCTATTTATATTACTCGCAACCTTTCAACTTGCTTGCATCATAGATTTCCTTATGTTATTTTGGAACATCAAGCGAGACATCATATCGTGTCTAACTCTTCTTTACTCTCTTAATCAGGCTTTTCGATACCTAGACGGTAGGCTGGAAGATATGCTACTGACGATGCTGCTATTATTACTAGATGTTGAAGCTTCTAGCCTTTTATCTGAAGTATGGACTATTCACGATGTTCTTCCTTTGAGTATCTCGTACGTTGTTCACCTTTACCTTACCTTAAAATCTCACGTCGTATATTCTATCTCTTTTGTGACGTCCCTTCCACCCAGGTGTAATTCACGTCCATAACTTGAAACTCTATTATAATACTTGCACCTCAAGTGCATACAAAATCCAGTGGGAGCTTCATACTGACTTCTTATAAGGCTAGTACTTTTCTAACAGGCTTTATCGTAAGGCCGTTATAGAATATGTTTGTTGTACTATCCTTCTTTACTTATGATGTTAACAGTGACCCTGTAATGTCCTCAATCACGATTTCTATAATTTTCTGGGTCCAATAATTAGATTCCTGATTTACTTCGTTGATGTAACTCTTTAGTTTCCTCCTCCTTCTGATCAGCCTTTATGTAGGCTTAAGCTATCTCCTGATCTGCGGTTCATGGTATTAGTTATTTAGCCTTTCATGGGCGCTATAGAATATCCACGATATAATCCTTTAACAATTCGATCTATGACCTGCGCTCAATTCTTTCTTTTAACTTATACCGGAATTTCCACAGCTGTATATGATGCATGTATAAAATTCCAAACTCTTAAGTGCAACCATAACGTAACTAACTCCAGATCATTGATCAAATAATTCCTTTTGTTCTTTCTTAGATTTCTTTAAACGTAAGATTTTACTTTTCCTGGTCTTTCTTCCCCCTTGCGTGTGCATACTTAGCTTATCTTAGTGCCCGCGCATATTGGAATTCCAAACAACTCATATGATCTTAAATATAACTTCTGATTTTACTTCCCGTTCATTAGCCACGGTAGGTGCCATTTTCTTATGGAGTGCATACAATGTTGTTGTGAGACTGTTGTTACACGACCGTTTCCTCTTTAGGTCACTGTGCTTAGGTTGAAGCCTTATTCCTTATTTCCTCAGATAGTCTTTCATTGTAGTACTTAGGGAGAACTCTTGACTATCGTAAAGCTTTGACCTTATTACAGACCTTTTGATGACCTTCCTTACCTATAATCATCCGTAGTTGCTTACCTCCGTGCCCTTGTGCTTGTAAGGTTGCTTTTGAACTGATATATTTACTGCCTTCCCAGTGGCACTTTCTTTTATCCTCGTAGCTCTCATACGGTACCTTTAACTATCCCGACTCTATTTGAATATATCTTGTGAACACCCAATTTTTGCCCCGCAAGGAAATTACTCCTAAAAATAATCAAAAAATAATTTT
>ML364799.1:0-72873 GCA_005239505.1 Nicotiana paniculata | reverse complement strand
GGAGAACTAAATGCTTTATGCTAATTGTTGATGTTAAATAGTTGAGTCTGGTGGGGGTAAGGGTCTAATCCTGTTTTCCTTGCAGAAATATGAGGCACGAAGTCCCCAGATTCGACATGGTCTCCAATATCCATCCAAGATTGCTAAGATGGTGGGAAGATTTGCATTCTAGTGACAAAACTCTCGTCAGAAAATACTTGGGCAATCTACCATCTCTCCTAGAAATCTAGCCTAACAACATGATAATAGAGGCTGCTACCCTGTTCTGGGATTGTGAAAGGTTTGTGTTCCGCTTTGGGGACATTGAAATGACCCCTTCGCTGGAGGAAATAGGAGGACTGGCTGGCCTAGTGTGGGAAACCTCGGGGTTGCTAATGCCTGAGAATCACACAGGCAAAGGTTTCCTCAAAATGATGGGTCTGAAGAAGAATGCAGAATTGGTATGCTTAAAGTAGTCATACATCCATTTTGACTACTTGTACGAAAGGTACGGTCACAACAAATCATACCGTACCTACCACGACGAGTTTTCCATCACATCCTAGGGACACATCCATCGTAGAGTATTCATCTTCATGTTTTGCTTCTTGGGTCTGATTGTGTTTCTACTGAAGAAGGAGAGAATCCACACTAGACTGGCCATGGTAACCAAGACACTAATGGAAGGAATTGGTGGGCAAAACTTCAGCATTGTGCCCATGATCATTGCAGACATATATCGAGCCTTGGAAAAGTGTCAACAAGGGGAAAGACACTTTTAAGGCTGCAATCTACTACTTCAGCTTTGGCTCATGAAACATCTCCAAAAGGGAGAATACCGACAAGAAATTCATCGAAGGGTCTGGGATGACCACATCGCTTTCCACCATCCAAAGCGAATGAATTACATCCCCGACATGTTTTCTCAGCCTGAGAATGCCAAATGACGGGTTGTGCTCTTTGATAATCTTACTGAAGAACAAATCCAATTGATGTTCGAGTGGTTTCCGACAGAGGAGTTCATCGCCCGTTCCATAGATGCACCGTTCCTTATACTGATTGGCCTAAGAGGAACATACCCTTACGTCCCTCTCCGAGTTATGAGGCAAGCGAGTAGGAAGCAAGTCATACCCAGGGTCGACAAGATGAGCCATCTTTGAGCTGACTTCCAAAATAACGATAGTCCTCACAAGTGCCAAGCCCAGCACATGTGGCACCGCAAGATTGTAATGGAGAAGGACACCATCGATCCAGACAGATATCATGCCGGTTGTACCCCTTTCTATCCTGGTTGGTTGGCAGAAAATTGGGGTGGTCTGAGCGAGCCAGGGTTCGTTCAGGGCCAAAGGGTTATAGATGAAAAGGCCGAGGCACAAGTCAAATACAAACAACATCGCAAGAGGATCCGTGAGTGTGAGGATGAGAACCGCTAAATACATGAGTCTAGCAAGTGTGATCGAGGAATGGAAAGATATGGCTATCAGCACCAACAAAAGGTTAGGGTATTTGGAGCGAGGCATAGTGGAGTTGGAGGAAAAATTTCTCAAAAGGGTTGAAGACTATCAAAAGGCTGAAGGGACCGAAGGAGGACATCTAGCCAGAGCATACCTGTTGCTGGGACTTCGTGAGTTGGGGAACCTGTACTAGGGAAGCAAGAATGCCGAGTCTGGGGAAGGTCCTTCTGGGACCAACTAGATAGGAATGTCTTTCTTTTACTTTATCAATTTAATAAGGCCAATGGCCATTAATGACCTTTACTTCCTGTTTATTTAGTGTCGTTTTGGGATTTTATTTTATTATTAATAAACTGAGGCATTTAGCATCTTAAGTTCTCCAAATCAATTTGTCGCTAGGCCTACCTCGGGCACAAAAAAGGTCCCCAAATTAGGACGCACTTTACATTCCCGCACTATGTGTTTAAATACCGCAATACTTTTCATAATCCTCACTGACTTGGCTACCTTTTGTTTTTGTTTTCCTCTTTATTTATTTATTTATTTATTCCCCTCCCCAAAGTTTAGTTCGTGCACTCTGGAATCATCATCCTATCTTACAAGATCCAGGGGACCTCCACCCTCTCCGCCTCTTAGTCCTTCCAAAGTCAAGAACAAAGGCAAAAAGAAAATGGAAGATTCAGGCAACAACAGAAATGAGAATGTGGTTGAACGGGTAGAGACCACTGATGGCCAGGGTATTTGGATTTAGAATGAAACTGTGTCGCAGCTGGAATGGAAGTTGTCAAAGTTTCAAGAAGAGCTTGATCAAGTTCGAAATATGGCAAACCTGTCATTCTCCCTCAACGTCCCAGATGTCAACATCAATAAATCCTACACCTCCTCAAAATATCCCAAAGCAGCAAAATCATCCCGCAGCTCATCATCACCCCACCCCACCAAAGAACCAAACTCTTCCAGCACAATGCAATGCCTGCCATACTCCACATAACACTCCACTGCTTATCCCATAACCTCAGAACTCCACAAATGACCATTTCCACACTCATGCGCCAGGCCACCATAACAATCCCATCTACGTGGAGACCATGCCACACTCCACTCCCCGTATCACATACACACCTGAGTCTGGCGAAAAGGACCTACTTATGAAGCTGACCAGCCGAGTTCAAGGCGTCGAGGGAATCAAGGGAGTCGAAGGGTTGAACTATGAAGACCTCTGCATACAGCCCAATGTCGAACTTCCCGATGGATACAAACCTCCTAAGTTTGAAATGTTTGATGGTACAGGTGATCCAAGGGTCCATCTGAGAACCTATTGTGACAAGCTGGTTGAAGTAGGGAAATGTGAAAGTATCCGCATGAAGCTGTTCATGAGGAGCTTGAAAGGAGATGCGTTGTCTTGGTACATCAACCAAGATCCCCAAGAAATGGTCGAATTGGGTGAGCATGGCATCTGACTTTATGTACAGATTCAGGTTCAACACAGAGAATGCACCAGACGTGTTCAATATTCAGAATTTGAAAAAGAAGCCCACAGATACATTTCGTGAGTACGCTACTTGCTGGAGGTCCGAAGCTGCCAAGGTCAGGCCCGCCTTAGAAGAGGAACAAATGAACAACTTCTTTGTTCGAGTTCAGGACCCGCAATACTATGAACCGTTGATGATGATTGAGAACCACAAGTTCTCTGACATTATAAAATTAGGTGAATGGATTGAAGAAGGTATCAAGAGCGGTATGGTCACAAATTTTGAAGCCTTGCAAGCTACAAATAAGGCTTTGCAGTCTGGTGGTGTGTCTAAGAAAAGATATGCGGGAGCCGTGATGGTTGCACAAAGAAGCAAATAGCCACTCAAATACCAAACTTATCCAACACCTCCACTCACATATCAACCAACCCCAAATTACCAAGCACCCTCACCCTCATACCTAACTCCACCACCCACTTATCAATGACCTCCACCACCAACTTATCAATCACCTCCACCATCGACATATCAACCTGCTTCACCCAAATACTCACAACCCGCTCATGTCTACCACACTTACAATTCCCAACCATCTCATTACCAATCACCCCCTACCCGTCACAACTTCCCTAGACCTCGTCCTAATTTTGATCGTAGAACTCCAAAACACTATACCGATGTCACTGAATCCATCGACCAGCTGTATGAGAAGATCAAAGCTTCTGTTATGTCACCCCCATCTCTGCTGCAACCCCTGAGAATCCTTTTCAATGGGTCAACCCAAACAAGTCTTGTGCATACCACTCCGGCATGAAGGGTCACACCATCGATGAATGTCGCTCTTTGAAGGACAATATACAATCCCTGATTGACAACAAGGTCATCGTGGCAAAGGAATCCACTCCAAATGTCCGCAACAATCCTCTTCCGGACCATAAGGGTGGAGGCATCCACTTGATTGAAATAGAAGATGATTGGGACCCCGAGGGATCAATCGGGTTGATCGCAGAAGGCGATGATCCAAAGAAACTTGCAGTCATTGTCAACCCGATAATAGTCCAGATTCAACCGTCTGAGGATGCTGAGGTAAATATGTTCATGCCTCTTAAGTTTGAAGCAGCGTCACCTACAAAGACACCAGTATCGATTGAAGTTGAGTTCGTGTCTCCAGCAAATGCACCCGCACCATTTGAGGTTGCAATCTTTCCACACAAGGCACATGTTCCACTTGAAGTAAGGATAGCCGCACCAATTCCAGTGGCGATGTCGACCACGCCACCCTTCTACAAAAATGATGTACCATGGGATTATACAGCCGAGGCGAGAAGGAAAGGCAAAGTCAAGACTGAAGAAGCTGTTGCAGCGCAGGGTATGACAAGAATAGGTAGAGTTTATACCCCTGAACATCTGGCTGAATCCAGCAGGCAGGCTTCCAATCGGCCTCCCATTATTGAGACAGGTCCGGACGACCTTTGGAGGAAAGTCCAGGCCAAGGAGTATTCGTTCATCGACCAGCTGAACAAAATGCCAGCGCAAATATCCATCCTCTCTTTGCTGCAGAATTCTGAGACGCACATGAATGCTTTATTGAAGTTGTTGAACAAATCCTATGTACCGAACAACATCACTAGCGGGGAATGTCCAATATGGTAGGCCAAGTGCTAGAAAGCCACAAGATCGCTTTCCACGAGGACGAGTTACCGCCTGAGGGGTTGGGTCATAACAAAGCACTGCACATCACTGTGCAATGCGAAGATTATTTCATCACTAGAATTCTTATCGACGGGGGATCCAGTCTCAATATTTGTCCGTTGATAACGCTCAAGAAATTGGGTAAAGGGATGCATGAGATAAAGGATGGAGCAATCAATGTGAAAGTTTTCGATGGATCTCAAAGGTCCACCATTGGTGAGATAAGCATATGCTTGCAAATAGGACCAACCTGGTTCGAGATTGACTTCCAAGTGATAGATGTGCCAGCGTCCTACAACTTGTTATTAGGGCGACCCTGGAGCCATGCTACTGAGGTCGTAGCATCAACGCTACAGCAGGCAGTGAAGTTCGAGCGGAATCACCAAGAGGTGATTATTCATGGTGACGGTAGCAACCCTATTTACAGTCGCCAGACTATCCTAGTGATTGAAGGAAGAAGGAAGCCAGGCGGAGAAACTTACCACCATATTGAACGGGTCAACACTATTGATAAAGACAAATGGTGGGATAACAAGATCTCAAGTATGATGAAGTGGTGAGGGTACGAGCCAGGTAAAGGGCTCGGCAAGAACCTTCAGGGGATCTCCAAACCTATCAAACTCAAGAAGCACGAGACCACTTTCGGTTTGGGATACAAATACACTTGCGAAGAATTCAAAAACTGGTCGCCACCATGGCACGATCCTTATTATCCTTTGGAGCAACCAATATCGCATCTGGAGCAGACTTTCCGATAGGCCAACGTTATTTATGGATCAGAAAAAAAGGAGCACTTGCAACAATGAGGAACTTGTTTCTAGAGGACAGTGATATGGACTGCTGTGTTATTCTCGAGGGGGAGGGAGAGGAAGGCCCTTCCTTACAGGATGTGAGCAGAGGGACGTACCTTAAGAATTGGACTGTCAGGACAACCAAAGCCCGACGAGCCTCGGGATAGAAAGGCTAAAACGAGCGCTATTCATTATTTTTCTTTACAAAATTATTTCTTTTTTCGTATTTTAATTCCTGCAATAAGATCTTCAATGTTCAAAACAATCGTTCAATTTATCAAAAGAATTTTTAAAATTTTCTTATGAATCAATCTTTATTGCTATCATTTTTATCTCATTACTTTACCTATACAACATTACTATTACCTGTCTTGATGAACCGATGAATGTGACATGCAACGAGACAACGCAGCAAACGGACGTGGATTCAGAAGAAGATGACATACCTGACGAGATTGTCAAAGAAGTTGACAATTTTGAGAACAGACCTAAGTCCAAACTGGACGAGACTGAAATCATCAACCTGGGAGATTCAGAAAACATCAAGAAAACATGAATCAATGTTTATTTGTCGCCGTTAAAAAAGAAAGAATATGCAGAATTTCTAAAGGAGTATGAGGACATATTCGCATGGTCGTACGACGAGATGACTGGTCTAAGTACATCCATTGTGGCTCGCAAATTGCCAACCAATCCAATGTGTCCACCGGTAAAACAAAAGTTCAGGAAGTTCAAACCCGACATAAGTTTGAAAATCAAAGAAGAAGTCACCAAGCAGATCAACGCCAAGGTTCTTAGGGTAGTTGGGTACCCGACATGGTTAGCCAACATTGTGTCAGTACCAAATAAGGATGGGAAAGTCAGAGTCTGTGTTGACTACCGGAATCTCAACCGGGCTAGTCCGAAAGACGACTTCCCTTTGCCAAATATACATATCCTGATTGACAATTGCGCCAAGCATGAACTACAATCATCTGTGGATATTTTCGCTGGTTATCATCAGATCTGAATGGACGAGGAAGATGCTGAGAAAACGGCTTTCATTACGCCGTGGGGAGTGTACTGTTACAAGATGATGCCATTCGGCCTGAAGAATGCAGGGGCCACCTACATGAGGGCTATGACCACCATCTTCCACGACATGATTCACAAGGAGATCGAGGTATACGTGGATGATGTTATTATAAAGTCTAGGAAAGCCACTGACCACATAGAAGATTTGAGGAAGTTCTTCAAAAGGTTGCAAAAATACAATATGAAGCTGAACCCCGCGAAGTGTGCATTCGGGGTTCCTGCTGGAAAGTTGCTCAGGTTCATTGTCAGCCGTCGAGGGATAGAATTGGATCCGTCAAAGGTCAAATCTATTCAAGAACTACCACTGCCAAGGAACAAGAAAGATGTGATGAGTTTCTTGGGGAGACTTAATTACATCAGCCGATTCATAGCACAGTCTACAGTTATCTGTGAGCCGATCTTCAAGATGCTAAAGAAGGACGCCGCAACAAAGTGGACCGATGATTTTCAAAAGGCTTTCGACAAAATCAAGGCATACCTGTCAACACCACCAGTCTTGGTACCGCCTGAGCCAGGTAGACCTCTATTACTCTACCTTGCAGTGTTAGATGGAGCTTTCGACTGCAGTCTGGGGCAACACGATGAAACAGGAATAAAGGAGCATTTATTATCTCAGCAAGAAGTTCACTCCGTACGAGGCCAGGTATTCTATATTGGAACGCACTTGTTGTGATTTGACTTGGGTAGCTCAGAAGCTGAGTCATTACTTCTGTGCCTACACAACGTATCTCATATCGAGAATGGATCCGTTGAAGTACATCTTTCAGAAGCCCATGCCCACTGGCAAGCTAGCCAAGTGGAAAATCTTGCTGAGTGAGTTCGATATTATCTATGTGGCTCAGAAAGCGGTTAAGGGACAGGCTCTGGCAGACCACCTTGCCGAAAACCCTGTGGACGGAGAATACGAACCTCTGAAAATGTATTTTCCCAATGAAGAGGTATCATTCATAGGAGAAGACATTGCAGAATCCTATGACGGTTGGAGAATGTTCTTCGATGGAGCAACGAACTTCAAGGGAATTGGCATTGGAGCAGTCCTAATATCAGACACCGGTCAGCATTATCCTGCCAAACTCAGATTCCCCTACACCAACAATATAGTAGAGTATGAAGCCTGTATCTTAGGGCTCAACATGTCCATTGACAAGAACATCCAGGAGATGTTAGTGATTGGTGACTAAGATTTGCTGGTACATTAGGTACAAGGAGAGTGGGCTACCAAGAATTCCAAGATACTACCGTATCTGCACCACGTACAGGAATTAAGAAAGAGGTTCACAAAGATAGAATTTCGGCATGTCCCTAGAATCCAGAATGAGTTCGCCGATGCATTGGCTACTTTGTCCTCAATGATCCAACACCCGGACAAGAATTTCATTGATCCTATTCCCGTAAAGATCCACAATCAGCCAGCTTATTGTGCCCATGTCGAAGAGGAAGCAGACGGAAATCCTTGGTTCATGGCATCAAGGAGTATTTGGAAAAATGAGATTACCAGAGCTTGCAAATCCCACTCAGAAACTCACACTTCGAAGACCATCCAACAACTTCTTTCACAACGGAGGAATCCTATATAGGAGGACTCCCGATTTGGGATTATTACGTTGTGTCGACGCAAAGGAATCATCCAGCTGCTAGAGGAGATTCATGCTGGAACTTGTGGCCCGCATATGAACGATTTTGTTCTGGCAAAGAAGATACTCCGAGCTGGTTACTTTTGGATGACTATGGGAACGGACTGCATCCAGTATGTCCGAAAATGCTACCGTTGTCAGATACACGCAGATATGATAAAGATACCTCCAAACGAGATCAACGCAACAAGCTCACCATGGCCGTTTGTCGCTTGGGGCATGGACGTTATTGGACCAATCGAGCTTGTCGCCTCCAACGGATACAGGTTCATTCTGGTAGCCATCGACTATTTCACCAAATGGGTCAAAGCAGCATCCTACAAAGTAGTGACTAAGAAAGTCATGGCATACTTTGTCCGTGACCGTATTGTTTGTCGATTCGGGATTCCTGAGTCAATCATCACCGACAATGGTTCCAATATCAACAGTGACTTGATGAAAGCTATGTGCGAGGCTTTTAAGATCAAACATAAGAATTCGACAGCTTACAGACCTCAGATGAATGGAGCTGTAGAAGTCGCCAACAAAAGCATCAAGAAGATACTAAGAAAGATGATAGAAAGGCACAAGCAGTGGCAAAAGAAGTTATCATTTGCCTTATTGGGATATCGCACCACAGTTCGCACCTCAACAGAGGCAACTCCATATATGCTAGTTTATGGTATTGAGGATGTTATTCTTGCCGAAGTTGAGATTCCATCTCTAAGAATTATACAAGAAGCTGAGCTCAACGACACAGAATGGGTAAAGAGACATTATGAGCAACTAGCCCTCATAGACAGAGAGAGAATGAATGCAGTCTGTCATGGCCAACTCTATCAGAACATAATGACCCGAGCCTTCAACAAGAGAGTCAAGCCTAGACAGTTCACACCGGGGCAGCTGGTGCTGAAGAATATCTCTCCACATCAAGACGAAGCCAAAGGGAAGTTCTCTCCCAACTGGCAGGGTCCGTACATGGTACAAGAGGAGCACTTATACTCGCAGAAATGGACAGAGAAGTCTGGCCAAAGACAATCAATTCAAATGCAGTCAAACGCTACTATGTGTAATCTTTTTGCTTTCCAAATGATGTAAATTGAACTACGCCTGACCTGATTCTTGTTTAGGAAGGGATACGTAGGCAACCCTATGGGTTCGGTCACAATTCAATAAAAATTTCATTTTTCCCGCAATTGGAAAGTAGGACAGAATTCTGAAGCAAGTTCAGCCAATCGCCGCACGAGCAACAGCCAGAAGCATTCATCCATCCAACTGGGGCAGAATTTTGAGGGGGACCCTCAAAATTCTGAAGCAAGATCAGCCAATCGCCGCACGAGCAACAATCAGAGACGTTCACCCATCAAACTGGGGCAGAATCTTGAGGAGGACTCTCAAAATTCCGTAGTAGGAGAGGTTGCAATGTCCCGAGCCGTGTCACGGTCGTCGTTTCATCCCAAAATTATTATACATTATGCTTTTACAAAATCATGCATGTTTGTTTTTGAAACAACTTTGTTTAGAAACGCTACCCCAATAATATAGACAGTATCATCAGATCGAGCCCAGCAAGTCAAGAAAAGCCAGTGGGGATACGAATTAACCCCTGTTTATAGAGCTCACGATCTTTCTTTGGTTGCAGGCACTAAGGTTGAAAAATTCCTAAACGAACTGTCCGCCCATGGGACAAACGTTGTCCAAAATACGATTCTCAAAACCGCTGCACTTGCTGACGTCCGCACATGCCTCAATGCTCCGCAATCACAAAGCTCTTAATAATCACAATGCCGCAATTCATCACCAGCTAAGAATTCCTACTGTCATTTTATTTCTTTCATAAGGCTACCTTTCTGCCTTCCGAGGTTAAGCTCTACCTCTATCTACATCGTTGCATAAGGCTACCTTTCTGCCTTCCGAGACTAAATGCTGTCTCCATCTGCATTTTCATCTATGCATAAGGCTACCTTTCTACCTTCCAAGGTTAAGCTCTACCTCCATCTACATCATTGCATAAAGCTACCTTTCTGCCTTCCAAGGCTAAACGTTGTCTCCATCTGCATTTGCATCTTTGCATAAGGCTACCCTTCTGCTTTCCGAGGTTAAGCTTTATCTCCATCTACATGTTGCATAAGGCTACCTTTCTGCCTTCCGAGGCTAAAAACTGTCTCCAGCTGCATTTGCATCTTTGACTAAGGCTACCATTCTGCCTTTCGAGGTTAAACTCTACCTCCATCTACATCATTGCATAAGGCTACCATTCTGCCTTCCGAGACTAAACGCTGTCTCCATTTGGCATTTGTATCTTTGCATAAGGCTACCATTCTGCCTTCCTAGGTTAAGCTCTACCTCCATCTAAATCATTGCATAAGGCTACCATTCTGCCTTCCTAGGTTAAGCTCTACCTCCATCTAAATCATTGCATAAGGCTACCATTCTGCCTTCCGAGACTAAGCACTGTCTCCATCTGCATTTCATAAGGCTACCATTCTTCCTTTTGAGGCTAAGCTCTGCCTCCAATTTACCTTTCGAGACTAACCGCTGTCTCAAGCACTATTTAATTCACTTTCCTTTTGGGCTAAGCTCTGCCCTTTTATTAGCAAGACTAAGCTCTGTCTCGTCAGCATCATTCTATTGCATCTGGATGGGCTGAAATATCGCCAACTTATCCAAAGGCGTCATCGTTCGGAGGCACCATTTTCATAGCCCGAGAACATCATGTCATGGCCTGAGGATCTCTCTCAATTCTGCATATCACTATTCAAAGGCATCATGGTTCGGAGGCATCATCCTCATGGCCCGAGAACATCATTTTCATGTCCTGCAAATCCTGCATCAAGCAATTCATAGCCCAGGACGTCATGGTCTGAGGACGTCATCCTTAACCGTCCGGAGACATCATTCATGGTCCAACGGGAATTTGCATCATATTTAAATTACGCACAATATATGCTAGTATTATTTATTTGCAAGTAACCCAGCAAGGAAACTCCCATCCCGGCAGGAGCGGTTCCGCTCCAGTTCTCCTAACCACCTCGTAAGTTGCTTATTCAATCAGTCCCTATACTTTGCGTCCGTTCTTGTAAGAAACTTCATCGGTATACTTCATCAATGACTCCTGAACTACATACGGCCTGATTCCTGTAAAACCAGGGATACTTAAGCAACTCAGAAACTAGGGTGCGTCCTAAATCTTTTCAAACCGCCTCGCTCGGTCAAAATTGGCCATCATGTCTTTACCCGACAACTCTTTCATCCTTCCCGGGTAAAGAGGGGCAGCTGTTGATACCCAATTTTACCTTAAACCTTTTTAAAATTGCATATATACCTTCAAAAAACATGTTTTCATAGAAAGTGGTATTTTTCTATAATTTTTCCATATTTTTATTAATTTATTTTAATTTATCCAGTATTTTATTTCTAATAATTAATTACAAAATTGCATTACAAATGATTTCAAAAAAAATTTCTTGACTTAATATATTATTTTTAATCCTATTGAGATCAAATTATTTCACAATTAGCCAGATTGGCAATCTTTAGCTATAATTGCAATAACTTTGTAATTATAGCATAATCATATGTTTTATGCTATTTTGGCCCAATAATTAGTCATTTTATATTTTAAATACTAATTAATCATTTTAATTTATTTTCTAAGCATCAATTTCATTTTATACAATTATTAGTTATTTTTATAAATTGTTTTTGCTAATTTAATTAGGTATTTAACGGCTAGCCCCTTTTATTTCCAGCCTAAAATTAGCCTAATCCCTAACCCAATTAAATAACCCAACAAACCCCTTTCCCAAAAGGAAATATTTGTCTCAACCGAATGTCATAAACTCGATCTCTGCGAGGAAAGAGGGGGCGCGACACCGAGTTGTCGGGCCGATTGGCCAAATGGGCCATCGAACTTGGCGGGTAAGATATTGAACATCAACCCTGAACGACTATCTAGTCTCAAGTTCTAGCGGACTTCGTGGCTGATTTTACGGCAACCGTCGTACCCAAAGTGGAGAAGGAACTTCTACTAAAATCGGGTACGTCATCGGGGGGTATGGACCCTCTTCACGGACGGAGCCTCAAATGTGAAAGGGTCCGGGCTCGGTATAGTTTTGAAAACGGCCTACGGGTTGCACTATTAGACAATCTATCAAAACTCCCAGGTTGACTAACAATGAGACCGAGTACGAGACCATGATTGCAGGTCTCGAATTAGCTAAAAGCATGGGGGGGAGGTCATAGAGGCTAAGTTTGACTCCCTGTTGGTGGTGAACCAAGTGAACAAAATCTTCGAGGTTCGGGAAGATAGGATGAAAAGGTATTTGGACAAGTTGGAAGTGTCATTGCACCACTTCAAGGAGTAGACCCTAGATCACGTGGCTCGATAACAAAACGCCGAGCCCGATGCACTTGCAAATTTGGGATCATTAGTCGAAGAAGATGATATTGTCCCGGGAACTGTTGTCCAGCTATCGAGATCCGTGGTCGAGGAAGGTCATGCTGAGATAAATTCTACAAGTTTGACTTGGGATTGGAGGAATAAATATGTTGAATATTTGAAGCACGGAAAGCTCCCTTCGAACCCTAAAGAGTCGAGAGCCCTACGAGCTAAAGCAACTCAATTCACGTTAGATGAAGATGGAACCTTGTACAGGAGGACCCTCATGGACCATTGGCGGTGTGCTTAGGACCGGGGGACACTGATTATTTTTTGAGAGAAATTCACGAAGGCACTTGTGGGAACCACTCCGACGCTGACTCTTTGATTCACAAAATTATTAGAGCAGGATACTACTTGGATAGCATGGAGAAAGACACTAAGGAGTTTTTTCAAAAATGTGATAAAAGCCAAAGGTTTGCACCGATGATCCATCAGCCTGGAGAACAACTCCATTCAGTCCTATTCCCGTGGCCATTCATGAAATGGGTGATGAACATCGTCGGCCCTCTTCCAGCGACACCAGGTAAAGCTAAGTTCATTTTATTTATGACTCACTACTTTTCTAAATGGGTGGATGAACATGCATTCGAGAAGGTTAGATAAAAAGAGGTCATAGACTTCATATGGGACCACATCGTGTGTCGATTCGGGATACCTGCTGAAATCGTATGCGACAATGGGAAGCAATTCATCGGCATCAAGGTAACAAAGTTCCTCGAAGAGCACAAAATAAAGAGGATCTTATAGACACCATATTCCAACGGACAAGCCAAATCCACGAACAAGACTATTATCCAAAACTTGAAGAAAAGGTTGAATGATGCTAAGGTGGCCATACTGAATGAGGTTATGGATCCGAGGTCTTAATCCTTGTTATATGGCTCCGAGGCCTTAATCCCAGTCGAGGTTGGAGAACCTAGCACCAGGTTTCAGCATGCAACAAAGGAATCAAATCACGAGGCTATGCACGCTATCCTCGAGCTATTGGATGAAAAATGAGAAGCTGCGCTTGTTCGGATGGCCGCACAAAAACAAAGAATAGAGATGTTATAACAGAAGGGCCAACCTTCGCCACTTCGGAATCGGGGACTTATTTCTAAGGGAAGTCACCCTCAATACCCAAGACCCGAATGAAGGGAAACTAGGCCCGAATTTGGAAGTCCCATATCAAGTTATTGGTACCATCGGAAAAGGATCTTACAAACTCGGCACGATGGAAGGCAAACAATTGTCAAACAATTGGAATGTGTCATTGCTCAAATTATATATTGCTAAGCTATGACTTTTTTTTCCATTTGTTTTCGAGACTAACTCATTGCAGATGTTCGATCGAAGATGTCGAGGGAACCCTTCCACATGAAGAACTTCGGTTTTAAAGCACGCGTTGCACTCTTTTTTCCTTAGATCGGGTTTTATCCCAAATGGGTTTTTCCGGCAAGGTTTTGAACGAGGCAACAACTATGTGCTACCTAAGGAAAATTCAACAGCATCCAAGGCTTCTTTTCAATCAACCTCGAATACTTGGGGGCATCACCATCGGAGGCTATATTTTCGAGAAAAATACTTCACGCCAAATTGAGCCTCGATAGGAAAACCTTGTAATGGGACAAACAGTCAGAAGAGCAGTGTCCATATAGAACATTTCGAACCCCAATGGCAAAACATGAGCCCCGATGGCATAACATATACGCATGTACGAATTATTCAAAGAATCATTCTTTCTATAATTAAATACTTTGTGTCTCGAAGAAATTTGCTACTATACAAGCTCTATACTTATGATTCTATGTGGGAAACGACTCAAGAACCAAAACACAAACACACCTCGGTTACTCAAGTACTGTCATCGACAGTCAACACATTCGAAGTAGTCTAAGCTCGGATTCGTAAGACCTCGAACAGGCACCCCTCGACGTAAAGGCCAGGGCCATAATACTCGGGGACTAACATTTCGAACAAGTTCGAAAAGCTATCGGGGAACAAGTCCAAGAGACATGCCCGAAGGCTACATCCATAATAAAGACCACGGTCATATAAAAAGTCTATGACCAAAATAATGCAGCTCAGAGACGTCCGACTTCCTCTATAAACTAAAGGCCTTCAAATATTCAAAAAAATTAGTTAAATAAAGGCTACCCTCAAAAAAAATATCAAAGGGTTTCGATAAAATTAGCCCTCAAGAAACCTCAAGAGGTATCGAATTACTTACAAACAAACTCGTGCTAAGGAACTACAAACAAAAGGGTTCCGATCGACACCGAACCCTCGAAAAACCCAATGGGTAAAAGATGCGTGTCAAGTCATAAACATAAAAATTTTCACTAAGTCTTTTAAGCCGAAGAAGGGAATAATAGCCATCTCTTAGAGGCCATAACGACCCGACTTAAAAGAGCCTAAGGGCCGATACACTTAGGGTTCAAGACCTCGTTCTCACCCCATCTGAACCCAAGGGTTCGATCATTCCGAGCCCAAAAAAACAATTATGGCTCGAAGACTTGTCGTTATTCGACACAATGGGTCTATGCCCTGAAGGTCGAACCTTATTCGAACTCGATCAAGATAAAGAAAATGTACGAGATAGAATCTTGAAAATACCATTCGAAGAATGAAATTATTACGAGAATTTTTAAGGCAGGAAATATTGAGAAGACATCCAAGGAAGTAATCTTCTTTTATATATACGTAAGCAAGAGATATGTACAAGAATTTGACATAAAGGAAAATACAAAAGAAGAAAGAAAAATCCTATCTACTCCTCGGGGTTGGCCCCTCCTTTGGGAGAAGCTTCTTCATCAGGAGCGTTTTCTTATTCGGGCCTCTCTTCATTATCGGACCCGCCTTGGTCACCTTCACCATCGTCATCATCGGAGGAGACAAGAAATCTGGCATCGGCTTCCATCGCCCTTGCTTGAGCTATCTTTTCAGTGAGGTCGAAACCTCTAGCATGGATCTATTCAAGGGTCTCCCTCCGAGATTGGCACCTGGACAAGTCATTGCTTCACTTTTCTCGGTCGGCAGCTTCCCTCAGCTCTGTTTGAGAAGCTTCGGTGTCCTTTAAATACACAACAATAATTTTATCAGCCGTGATCTGTATCTTCTTGACCTTGACCCTGGCTTCAACAACCTCGACCTTGGTCTTGACAAGTTTGGCCTCGATCTCGGAGATCCTTTCGGCTTGGGCCATACCACTCTCCTTGACACCCTGGAGCTGGGTCTCGACCGATGCCAGTTTAGCTAATGTAGCTTCTTTCTCCGCAGCAAGGCGGTCCATCTTTTCCCTCCACTGGTTGCACACGGCATTAAACCGAACGACCTTGCCTCGAAGCTTCCCCACCATCTCTACTTTTTGCTGCAGCTGATACATCGAAATGTTAGTCTCCACAGTTGGGATGAGAAGACCATACTCTTTCAAAACAACATTCACCTGCTTGTCTAGCTCTGACTCATACTCTCGAGCCTTAGCTAACTCTGCCTGAAGGTCTTTAAGCTCCTTATCCTTTTGACTATAAAAGGAGCCTCAGGGCCTTCCCTTCACCCAAGGACTTATTCAGCTCGGCCTCACACTGGCTCAGGTCGGCCTTAAACTTGGTAAAGGCCTACATAGGAAAAAAGTTATCAATTAAGGTAAGGCGAGAAAAGGGAAATTACAACGTTAAGAATTAATTCTTACCTTGGAGAAGAGATGTTGGGCCTCTTCGAAGGTGGAACATGCATCGATGAGGTCGACATCATCAACCCCAGTGAAGTAATCCTGGAAAGGATCATTTTCACCGGGGACTCCGCTCAAGTCGGGCGTTCTCAAGGACCGAGGATCCCTTATGGCGTCCTCGGAGTACGCTGGTAATGACGGAGAGTGACCCATTGTCATGGCCCAGGGCAGGTCACCCGAGGCGCTCTGTTCGGTCACGAGAGCCTCAGAATCTGCCTTCTTTGGTGTGCTCAATGAAGGTCGAGGAACAACCGTAACCTCGGGTGATTCAAGGGCTTTGTCCTCATCTTTCTTCGAGGTTTACTCACCTCGAGGAAGGACCTATGACTCGGAGGGCTTGGCGGCCTCAATTGGTTTTTTGTTTCGAGCCACCAGCGCCGAATCCTCGGCCTCATCTTCTTCGTCATTCATGAACTGGTGGACTGAGTCTATATCCAAAGGAATGATATTCTTCCTACGTCTCCGAGCATGGCCCACTTTATCTTGGGGGCCTTCGGGCTTCGAAGCCCTTTTTCTCTTATTATCCTTCTTCGATTTTGGAATCAGGGATTCGATTCTTTCTCCAGGAGGGGCCAACCTCATTTTATAAAAATCCCCAATGCCTGCATAAATTAAAATAAAGTATGACAAAGGAAGTGTCTCCGATAAAGAAGAAAGTATCAGGATTTTACCATGATGTTTGGCTTCCCATTTACCCTTCGACAAGTCACGCCATTTGCGTTTGTCATACGAGGAGGTCATGGCTAGTTTTCAGACCTAGTCTTCGAGATCGGGGATTGCATGGGGCATCCAAGCGAACGCTGAAAACAAAGGTAAGAGCGTCATGAAAAACATAGTCAAAATACGGCAAATTACTGGGGGGACAACTCTACTTACGACCGAAGTTCCACTTTTCTGGGAACGACATTCTCTCATCGGGGATGATGTCGTTGGTCCTCACTCGAATGAACCTGCTCATCCATCCTCGATCTCTATCTTCGTTGTTGCTGGAAAAGAAGGACTTGGTTGACCAGCGTTGGAGTTTAATCAACCCTCGGAAAAATTAAGGCCGGTACAGGCGAATTAGATGACTAAGGGTGAACTCGAGCCCCTCGGTCTTGCTGAGAAGTTGCGAAGAATGATCACTATTCGCCAGAAGGATGGGTGAATTTGACCGACGGTGACTTGGTATCTTTGACAAAAATCGATCACAATTGGATCTAGGGGACCCAACATGAAGGGATAAGTGTAAACACTTAGAAATCCCTCCACGTAAGTTGTGATGCTCTCCTCGCGGGTGGGGATCTGTACCACGACCCCATCCCCCAACCACAATCCTCTTTCATTGCATCAAGGTGTTTCTCCGATATCGAACAGATATACCTCGAAGCATGTTCACATCGACCATGAACATTGGAGGGATTTTTAACAGTGAAGTCTTTCTTTAAGGTGCAAGCACCGGGAACGATCTCATGAAGGGTCGGCGCCTTGCTGTCGGCCGGACGGGAAGAGGAGGAGGAAGTTCCCTCTTTTTGAGGAACAATTTTTGAAGTTTTCGCCATTAGTTCTGGTTGAAAGAAGCGGAAAGAGATGGTGTTTGATAATTTTTGGCACTAAGAGGGCGGAGAAGCTAGTGGCGAAGGAGAAGGAGGTGAATAAAAGAGAAGATGAGAGGAGTTGCAAAGAGGAAGTAAAGTTCTTAATGAGATGAGAAACCCTATATTTATAGGAGAGCGACGACGTTTCAGGGGCGTTAGTGGCAGACCACCACTGGCACGCATTTACTGTTTTAGGGAAGTGTACCAACGAGACGTTTCAGTCACCTCGAACGCTTACATCACGAGGTTGATGTCATTACCAGGGACTCCAGAAATTCGAGGTTCAAATTGTTTCTAATCATTCTTTTCTAAGAAACGCGTGGACTATCTGTATATGGTCGAAATCAGGTACGTCCGATTTCATGGGTTCGAAGGGTCGCTCCGAGTCCAAGTTCAGAATGGACAAGGCAAGCCCAGTAGATCGAGCTCAAGCTCGAGCCCGATGACAGAGTACAAGGCTCGAAGGCTGAAGTGCACAATAAATACCGAGGCCGAATATACCGACCCCGAGATAATGTCGTTAGGTGCTTGTAACAGAATAAACGAGATTCCTGCAATGGCACAACTATCAACGCGTGAATTACAGAATGGATTTGTTACGAATTCGTACGAGGCGGTTAGACAACTGTACAATTAGATTCCTTACTAGAAATTGAAATGTACCTTATTTAGGAATCCCCTATTATATAAAGAGGAGCTTATTCATTTGTAAACATCATCAATCATTGGCAAAGAATATACACTCTTACTTTTTCGCTCATCTATCATCAAAATTGTTCCTTAGCCTTATTGTCCTTTATTTATTGTTCATATTAGTGTACCTCGAGGTCGAGATTTGCTCATACACTGGTTCGATCTAACTTGCTTACTTAACTTATACGTTTGTCTTCTTGTTTATCAATCAGTATTGGACTAAATCATGTGTCTTTGAGACTTCAACACAAATTTAATTGTTACTCAAATTTCAGGATAAACAAACTGTAAGGCAGGAAGAGAGAGGCAGTATTCATATTTCATAGTGGTGAAATTTGTAGCGAATAATTGGCTGATGACTTTAGGTCTCACTCAAGGATATTTGTCACAAGGGTGATTTTAGTCAGTCCGAACCACACCCGTGCGGCAGTCAAGTTGCGCACTTGACTCAACCTTTCCCACACTTAGTCAAATTTCAGCAAGTTTGGCCTAGACGATTTTTAGGCAACAAAAACAGTAAGGAAAACAAGCCAATACGGGAAAACCCAAACTTTGCATTAATTTCAAAAACATACAAAGGAAACCCTCACTTGCTACGATCACAAGTCGATAACATCCCACTCTTGACGAAGAACACAAGTCGTTCTTGGCCAACACTAAGACATGCCCAAGACTAGCCTTAGTCCCTTTTGAAACACCTTGAAACCCTCACATTTCACTCTTTTTTACCTCTTGTAATTCCACACGAAATTACCCACCCCCCTTCTGCCTAAGTCCATAAGGCCTTATTTATAGAACATAGGCAGCCCCTAGGACTTGGCAGCACATTGACACTTGTCGTCGACAACTTTTTCCACTTGGCGGGCTAAATTTAAATTTGATCCTAACTTGTAGTTGACATCCCCAACTACTTAGTCCATTATACACTAAATGGGATCATGGATACAAGCATAATCAGTTCATGGGAGATCATGGGGACAAGGGGAGTTGAAATGTAACCGCCAACTACTTTGGCATGTGCCTTGCATGTGCCTTTTGACTTGGTCAGGTATGCTTCACGCCTAAGCTTGATTTGTGTCAAGATTTAGCTCATCTTTGACATTGTTCTGCATCAATGTCTCATCCGCATTCTGCCGCCATGACTTTGCCGCACACGCCCTACGTCGATGCCGCCCGCACACTGCCTTGGCCTAGTTTTCTGCCTTGCCCATGTCAATGCTCATTTCCCACGTACCATTGCTTGTATTTTCATTCACATAGACTTGTATTGGATATTGAAAGCCTTTTCCATTCACCCGCACATCCGTCTTGCCTTAGCTTAGCCCGCACCTAGCTGCCACAACCCATAGTGCCATTGCCCACTGATTTTGGTGCGCATGTCGTGCCATGCTGCCCTAACATTGCCCACACTGTTTTGTCAAGCCCTTTCCAAGCGTGTTTTGCCCATACCAAGACCTTGGCCAATACTTGCCCACAACAGCCTCATGTCAATGCCTTGTCTGTCGCCCGCATGATCGTATTCCCCGCGCATAGGCCAATGGCAAGGCCATCACGCCCAATCCTTTCCACGTCCGCGCCAACGCCCGATGTCAAAGAATTGGGTCCTAAAAAACCACCCACACCCTTTGGAATCGATGTCCTCATCGATCCAACTCAATTAATCAACCCCAAGGGGTTGTTGACATAACAACGCCCCGGGTGCTTCCAATTATTCCACTCTTTGGCGTAGTTCAGCATTCGTACCACCAGCCATGCCTTCGAACAACACCACGTAATCTATCACTGGTCGTCTTTCCACCGCCACGAACCTGCCTTGCTCTGATACCAGTTGTCACAGGGGTGATTTTAGTCAGTCCGAACCACACACGTGCGGCAGTTAAGTTGCGCGCTTGACTCAGCCTTTCCCACACTTAGCCAAATTTTAGCAAGTTTGGCCTGGACGATTTTTAGGAAACAAAAACAGTAAGGAACACAAGCCAATACGGGAAAACTCAACCTTTGCATTAATTTCAAAAACATACAAAGTAAACCCTCACTTGCTACGATAACAAGTCGATCACAACCCACTCTTGACGAAGAACACAAGTCGTTCTTGGCCAACACTAAGACCCGCCCAAGCCTAGCCTTAGTCCCTTTTGAAACACCTTGAAACCGTCACGTTTCACTCTTGTTTCCCTATTGTAATTACACACGAAATTACCCACACCCCTTCTGCCTAAATCCATAAGGCCCAATTTGTAGAACATAGGAAGCCCCTAGGACTTGGCAGCACATTGACACTTGTCGTCGACAACTTTTGCCACTTGGCGGGCTAAGTTTAAATCTGATCCTAACTTGTAGTTGACCTACCCAACTACTTAGGCTATTATACACGAAATGGGATCATGGATACAAGCATAATCAGTTCATGGGAGATCATGGGGACAAGGGGAGTTGAAATGTAACCGCCAGCTACTTTGACATATGCCTTGCATGTGCCTTTTGACTTGGTCAGGTATGCTTCATGCCTAAGCTTGCTTTGTGCCAAACTTTAGCTCATCTTTGACATTGTTCCGAACCAATGTCTCATCCGTGCCATGACTTTGCCGCACACGCCCGACGCCGCTGCCGCCCGCACACTGCCTTGGCCTAGTTTTCTGCCTTGCCCATGTCAATGCTCATTTCCCACGTGCCATTGCTTGTATTTTCATTCACATAGCCTTGTCTTGGCTATTGAAAGCCTTTTCCATTCACTCGCACATCCGTATTGCCTTAGCTTAGCCTGCACCTAGCTGCCACAACCCATAGTGCCATTGCCTACTGATTTTGGCGCGCATGTCGTGCCATGCTTAACTAACATTGCCCACACTGTTTTGTCAATCCCTTTCCAAACGTGTCTTGCCCATGCCAAGACCTTGGCCAATACTTGCCCACAACAGCCTCATGTCAATGCCTTGTCCGTCGCCCGCATGATCGTATTGCCCGCGCATAGGCCAATGGCAAGGCCATCACGCCCAATCCTTGCCACGGCCGCGCCAACGCCCGATGTCAAAGAATTGGGTCCTAACAATAGTGCACAAACTAGTGTTAAAAATTGGTGTTTGATTCAAGAACAATTCTTAGCATAAAGTTTCTGTCAAATTCTAATTTGCATAAACCATACATTAGAGAAGCAAGGTTTTTGTAATCATGAAAGCTATGAGTATTAGAGCACGACTTTGAGTTCATTCCTGTCGCACAGCATATCAAATTTTAAAGTATTTAATTTTTCCATAAAAAACTACACTGAGAAGAAATGCAAATTAAGGAAATAAACTGTAACAGATGAGATGAATATAGGGAGGAGCACCTGATGAAGAGTTTCTTGGAGTAGTCTTTGCAGCTACAGAAAATTGGAGACGATTGACGAATACCGAACGTTTACTATCTTCGGCGGCATTATGCTAACAGATTTTGTGTTATTTTCAATTATTATCTTTCTTACTCCTAATTAAATTATTTATGCTAATCATGTTGACACCTCATGTGCCACTCTATTATGTTGTATGCTAGGAGTGCGTTACATGTCCCCGATCACCAAGTTGGTCGGGCTAATTTGTGCGTACCTCGACTAATTTTATAGAATATTTGTCATCTCTTACCCGTACCATATACCAGGTAACTTTATCCACCAAATTTTGGACAAATTCGGAAGACATTACTATTTAAACATGAGACTTCTCACCTACTTCATTGACCATTAGGGCACACCCTTAATTGTTACCTTTCTTTTACTACTTTTTAATCTTTCTCTTTAACGATGTATACGGTTAAAATCGGATCCACCCGATTTTACTGTTTGATCGAGACCAGGGAGTTGCATCGAAGGTGTTGGAAAAATATTGGTTATGGAGAATAAGAATTAGCTTGAGACGTGTCAAGGACACCGTCCTTAAAGATATTTCGCCCACACAGTGATAAATAAAATTAGGCGTATCCCCCAGGATTCAACAAGCTCTTATAGTTACTAAACTGGGAACAGAACTAGCAGAAAACTCAAGAAAGAAACCCAGCATATAAGAGAAAAAGATAATTCAGAAAGTTGTATTAGAAAGTGTGTCTTTAGCTCTCCAAAGACCATGTTTATATAGGTGTTTCTCCAACGGCTAGTTAACGGTTAAATAACAGCTAGTTTGACTCTATTAAATGTAAATAATTTACTAAATAATAAGTAAATAGAAATATAATATTTCATAGAATAAAAGTTTTTCAAAGTCAAAATATTGGACATTATCTTTTGAGATATCACTAATTTTCCAACAGAAGGTCGATTCCATCAGACCAAAGCACGAGGACAAGGTACCGAGTTCGGGATTCGAGGTATCTGTCGAGATCGAAGCTAGTAGCGATCGAGACCAAATGAGACAGACATCGAGCAAGATCGAAGATAACATTATAACAGAAAAGCGAGATATCCGTGACTGGTCGAAGATCATGGCGGAAATCTCAGAACGGATCAAATTAGAAACGATTAATTAGTTAATCATGTGATTTTCTTCTGTAATTAGAGTTATACCATAAGTAGAATTCCTCTACTATATAAAGAGGAGTTTAATCATTTGTAGGACACGTTGTTCATAGATATCAAAGAAATATAACATTTTCTCTCCCGCTTATACATTTTTCATGAGTTCACTTCTGCTTTATTCATAATTGTTCTAATATTGATCAATTCGAGGGCACTCTAGCTCGCAGGCTGAATTACGTTTCAACACTGATTTACTTCATCTCATTGTTAAATTTTGTTATTTATCTTCATTGTTATCAGTTGGTATTAGGTGAAATCATGTGTTCTTAAAATTACATTATAAGTTTAATTGTTATCTAATTTTAAGAATAAATACACCACTTTTGGATTATAAATTTTTGTTCGTCATTATGGCATACAAAGAGGAAGAACAAGAGCATACTATAATTAGCTTTACAAATTGACTAGTCTTCCTAAGCATTCTAAAACTTTTATAGCCAAAAAATCGTGGGTGCTTAAAGTGCCAATAAAATTGTATACACAACGTTTGGGGACATACACATATATTAGTATCTATCGACGTACGTTGTACATTAATAATAATACGTAATGATTTAAACACTAATTTATATGAAGGAACAATAAAATTTAATTAATGAGAGAAAATTTATATATAATAATATAATAATCATTTAATTGCGAAAAAATATTATTACATTAACATAATAAATAAATTTAAAATGAAAGGATATCATCAAAACTTACACAAATGATTAATTTTGTCATGTTAGTTAGATAATTATGTAATAGTTTAAAAGTATTAATGTGATGGTATCTTAATCAACACTTCTTTGTGGACAATGCTTTTTTGTGTATGTTTCCTCCTAATGTTTTGGTTGCTCTGCTTTAACCAGAACTCTTGTTGTCGAACTTGATATCGCTCTTGAAAGTGTAACATATAATTGTCGTGCAAGAAAATATATTGCGGTAAATATAGTCCAATATTTAGGATGTATGTCCTTGTGCTTTATTTATTATATTTGCAAAACATAAATATCTAAAAAATATTTTCACACAAATTTAAAACGATATTCCTTAGTTTCGAAAGATGAAAGTTGAATTTAGGGATATTAATATACTTAGAAGCATATTATCCAGTATCATAATTCTTGCATGTATGGCGTTATTGTCAGAACTTCTACATACCATATGTGTGCTATTACATAAGTTATTCGGCGTATCTAATTTTTCGGTAGCATGACAAACATTTTTTTCTTCAAAATCAGCCTATATATAATGGAAGAACAATGTTAACTTAGTCTATTATATTTACGGTGATACTAACATACGTAAGAAATAACAAACTTGACAACAAACACGTATGGTAGAAGGTCATTTGGTATTAAAGTATTTAAGTATTCTTCTTGGTAGTAATTAATAATTATTGGTATCATTTTCTGCTGAGTCAAAAACAAGAAAATATTTTGTTTAAATATAAAATTTTGCTGTCAACCTTTTATTTAGTTGATCAACATATTCATTTCTGCTAGCTAAGATATCTTTTTAATTCTATCATGCCACTTGCACAAATTGCGTTTTAAGCTTTTAATCTAATGGTAGATATATTTCTCTTATTAAATGCACTACTATTACTGTTGGGATTGACAACCAAGTATTCAGGAAGAACCAAATCATCTTTATTGGATGGTCTTTTTCGTTTCTGACTTGAAGCAAGAAGACACTGGATACTGAATCTGTTCGTACTTTATATTTCTTGTTAGTTTAATCTTTTTCATTTGAGGCCAGAAGCATAACTTCGCCAATAAGCAAGTTTTTACAGACTCTGCTTTTATCGATTTTGAAACTACCGGTAGTACTTGACATAAATTACCTCGCAAACCATTGAGTTTTCACCAAACAATATCCAATATATCTCTAGAACTCCGGGCAATTATTTCGATCGTTTGACACTTAGCTATAAGTGTTTCATCCCATATTATCAAATTTGCTTTCCTTATAAATTTAGCACCATTGTTTTGCTTTGATATATTTGTGATGATTATTTAAGTTGTTTGAAGAGGTATATCAAATCTAAAGTGGGTGGACTCACAATAAAATCATTGTTGGCACATCACTTGCTATTATTGCTAACAATGTCATGCCTCTTGAAATGATATTTGCAAGTACTGCATCACATAAAAATATTATTTCAATTCCACCGGAGGCATCTATAAAGAATAATCCTGTTATAAGAGAGTCGACTCTTTATAAAAAATAGTTTTGAAGGCTTATTCTTTTTTAGGATTTAGCTTTGTTTGTGCTTCTTCAGATACTTTATTGTGTATTTGATTCTTAATAATATACTAATATTTTTACTTTGTGTTATGAAATAAATTTATGTACCCTAAGATTCTTTTGTTAACTTGAATAAGAAATTTACTCACATGATGAATTTAAAAAATAACTGAATTGTATTCTCTTGCTAAATAATCAATTGTAAAAGATTTGTTTTTAACATTTAAATAACTTATTCTATGTTGATTCAGATCTTAATATTAGTTCATCTCTTATTTTTAGTATTTAATCTTAATTATAAGTTTATCCACCATAAATGTTATTTTCAAAGAGTAAAAGATTGATGACATTTCACTTTTAGATCTTTATGTTTGTAGAATCATTAGTGCTATTGACTCTTATCAACCATTTTTTTCTCTTTCTCACACATTTGTATTCTTAATATTTTCTTAGTTGTTGTTTAACAATTGAGTATTACACGAAAAATTAATATAAAATGATATCATTTGAGTAGAAAAATAGTTCAAATATAATATAAAAATATATTATCGTGGGGTTATTTCCCCCCCTCAATTTAAATATTTTATGCAGTTCATTTAATATTTTTTTTATTTTTTTATTGGTATTGGACATTCATAGGGTAATGTATTCTAATACGGAAAATTCTTATGAAATTGATTTTATTAACCTTTCATACATATTTTTAATAAGAATTTAATACAAATTTTATTAATATCCAAAAAGTAAGTTATTGCAGTTATATCATTTCCCTATGAATTCTTCCGTTTAATATTTTAGGGTTATTTTGGTATATTAATATTGTAATTATGCTTTTATAATAATACATGCTCTCTTTTTTTAGATTGATTTGGACAATTTAATACATTCTCAAGTTAAATTAGTAATAGGACATTATAATACGTTTTAAAGTTAAATTAATAAGAAGAATTTTTAAGAAATATAACCTAAAGGTAATAGGATTACATGACTAAATATATTTACTTGTTCAGTTTTATATGAATTAGATATTCCAAAAGTAATTATACTAATAAGGTTCATAATTGTAATCTTGTAGGATTCCTAATGTGTAGTATTATGTCCTAAAACTAATAGAATTATACGGTGAATATCTAGAATTCCAGTTATGTCTTTTTAAGGTTGTTTTTGTAAACTGTCCTTTTATAATTTTATCAATTATTTTTTTAGGTAAAATTGAAAGAGCTTGTTTTCTTTTTCTACTACAGCGTTTAAGACGTGTGGCTATTATTAGAATGTATGTTTATTTTTAGTAAATGCCCACATTTCACCCTTTTCTCTTCCTCCTACATAAAACCACATTTCATACTCTTCATCCCTCAAAACCCCAAAAAATAAAAAATAAAAAATAAAAAGAAAAAAGAGAGAAAAAAAAAGACAAAAACCTTAAAAATATATATGTACGAGGAAAAAAAAAAGAACCATAAATTCAGCCAACCAACAAGTTGCCCCCATATTATTACCGTAACAAACAAAGTTCCTCCAATTTTTTATTCCCACAGAATATTCCAATATAGAAAATTCAAAACTTTAGTTCTTAAAACATTTATATATTTGTTTGTTTTTGGAGTAGTGAGGAGGTGGACAAGAAGGGAGGGCCCCATTCTCGTTCGCCCCAAAGGCTCCATCTCTTTTTCTACCTCTAGACTCTAGAATAAGAAAAAGAAAAAAAAAAAGAAAAAAAAGAAAAAAAAAAGAAAAAAAAAAAGCACTTCCATTTTGCCCTAAAATTTCATATTCTTATTCCTCTTCGCCGCCTCATATTGTTCTTGTTCAAACCCTAATCTTACAAATCGCTCTCTCTCCACACACATATTTATTTGTATATATTTCGGCGTTGTTGTTGCATTCATTTCAAATCATCGATCCATGGTTGAAAGTTTGAATCTTTATTTATTGAAAGGTAATTAGTATTTTTAAAAATCGATTTTTATGTGAAATTTTTTGTTCGCGTTGGGCTAATTTAGTTAATTTTCACTTTCTTTTTGCAGATCTGATTTTGATTTGAGAGTTTCAAAGAGATCCGTTTTTATTCCGGCGATTGTATGGTCGGAATTAGTGAGGGTAATTTTATCATTTGACTGAAAGTAAAATCTTCGGCGAAAATGTCGATTTTGCTGAAAACCGATTCGATTCACATCCGAGAGGTTTGGATTGACAATCTGGAGGAAGAATTCGCGTTAATCCGCGAAGTTGTCGATGAATTTCCATACATTGCAATGGATACGGAGTTTCCCGGTGTCGTAATCCGGCCGGTCGGGAATTTTAAGAATACTTACGATTATCATTACCAAACCCTAAAGGATAACGTGGATATGTTGAAATTGATTCAGTTAGGGCTGACATTTTCGGATGAAAAGGGCAACTTGCCCAAGTGTGGGACCGACAAGTACTGCATATGGCAATTCAATTTCCGCGAATTCAACCCTAACGAGGATGTTTTTGCCAATGATTCGATTGAGTTGTTGCGCCAGAGTGGCATTGATTTTACCAAGAACATTGAAAAGGGTATTGATGCCAAGCGCTTTGGGGAGCTCTTGATGTCGTCAGGGATTGTGCTGAATGATAATGTGTATTGGGTTACTTTTCATAGTGGCTATGATTTCGGGTACCTGTTGAAGCTGCTGACTTGCCAGGATTTGCCTGATACACAGGCGGATTTCTTTACCTTGATGAGTGTGTACTTTCCTGTCATTTTTGACATCAAGCACTTGATGAAGTTCTGTAATAGCCTTCATGGTGGATTGAACAAACTCGCGGAGCTCTTGGAGGTTGAGAGGGTTGGTGTTTGTCATCAAGCGGGTTCAGATAGCTTGCTCACAGCTTGTACCTTTAGGAAGTTGAAAGAAAACTTCTTCAGTGGTTCGCTGGAGAAGTATGCAGGTGTCTTGTATGGTCTAGGTGTTGAGAATGGGCAGAACAACACCCATTGAAGAAAAAAAATTAAAAATAAAAATATGAAAAAAAGATAGATATGTATTACTTGTGTGTGCTGTATGATGCCACACTTCCAATGTATACTTTTGGTAAAATGGTTTGTGGTTATTTATGATATCCACCTTATTTTGGCTTAATACATCTTTTTTCTTCCATCCTTTTTGCTGCTATTAATGTCAATGCGGGCATGTTTAGATTTGTCAATGGTGTCAATTCTGTGTGAATGCTCATTGTTTTGCTCCAGGTATAAGAAAGATATAATCTTGACGCTTGCATATGTGGGCATTAGCTAGTAGTTTCCAGGTTCGTTCTGATTTTCCCCCTCTCCTTTTTGTTGAGCTATGGGAAAGCGAGCATATGCAAGGAGATAATGTTGTACATTGAGAACTACTTTTGTGCTGTAGTGACGAATTGGTTGGAGTTGAAAACAAATGGTGCTAATGGTGCTGGGTGAGTGCATGGGCACAATAGAGGGTTTGCACAACGTGTAATTATGCCTGATGCAATGGCTTAGTGCATAAATTTATAATATCTTTAACTACTTATTAAAAAAAGGTTCTGGGTAAGGTGGTAGTGATTAAGTTTGTCAATGACTGTCAAATGATTATCCTTAATCAAGGTCTTCCTCTAACTGAATATAAATTATCACATGATTTACAACCAATAAGAGGCTTCTGTTCAGTTACTATGTTTGGGAATTATTTATAGCCATGTAGACTCCAAAAGATCTTTCCCAATTTTAACTAAGAAATAAACGAGAATTCAGGAGAGAGTCTGTGGGCGACCCCTTCCCTTTTCTTAAGTGGAGTCAGTTGCAGTTTAGAACTATTCCTCTTGTTCTTGTGCGATCTTATCACCCATTTTTCAGCACCTTCTACCTGTCAATACTGCAATTTACTTGTCCCATATATGTCCTATGGAGGTAGTTTCGTTGTCCTTGAATTTCTTACATAATTATATTATGGAAAGACTCTCGGTTTAACATTTAATTGCCTACTGTGATTATTTAATAATGTTATTTCTCAGTTACTTCAGATTGCGGAAGTTTTTAGAGCTGCTGATTCGTGCTGTTGAATGACCAGGCGATTCTGTTATTCTTGTACTCTGTGGGTTTGAAGGCTGCAAGTGAATTTGGTTATTGGAGTCTTGAATTGGTACTTTGAGTTTGAGAAAAATTAGAGTAAAGGTAAAAGAGGAGAAGAGGAGATCCATTAACTTTGCTATCAACGAAAAAAGGACATCACCTAATTTATGTTGCTCTGCATTATGTGGAATATGAAGAAGCTTAATGGTAGAAAACTGGTTTTACAGTTTGCTAGTAATTCATGTCACTGACAGGTCTTAATCTTGTGAATCAAAGAAGATGTGAGACACTTGCTGGCATATATTGTTGATCTTCTGGGGAAACTTGTTATTCAAGTTTTTGTAAACTGGAAATCTCATGATTGAAAGTTACTTCGGTATGTTCTAACTTGGGGTTGATTAACAGAAGGCAACTGCTTATTAGTACCTTGTATGATCTAGTGTTAGGAGCTGATTCACTGTTTAAGAACTTATTGGGGTGTAGCGGAAATAGATACTTACAAGGGTTTGAGGCAAGGTGACCCAATATCTCAAATCTTTCCATGTCGGTATTATGCTTTGTTAACTTTGAATATTTGATTTGAAAGATGCACTGTACAAACGAATTAGTCTTGACAGATTCGGTCTCTAAGCAAATATGAAGTTGTAGGAAAGGAAGCGTTGAAAGTGAATACTTAACTTTTATGTAGTCATGACATAACTTTGTGCATATGGTGTTCCTGAGGATAGGAACTTTTCGGAAACAAACCACCTGCCCCCCAATCCCAGAAACTCAAGTCTGTAGTTGGTGTCAGAGACACAGTCCTCTTGTTAGATAACATTGAGACTGAGGCTTCTGATTGCGTCATATGTCAATGTAGGTGAGTGCTGAACAACAGACTTCCTAATGGTTTGAGGGGCGGGATCTTGTTGGTTTGTTTGGTTATAACATTTTTGCTGATATCTTCATTAGTAATCTTATTAGCTAAATCAGACAGAGCATGCACTCTGAACGTCAGAACCTTCTTTACATTTATCCTTTTGATCTTACTTCATAATTAAGAACAATGAACATCGTGTTATCACATTTAAGGATTCCGCTATGCTTTGTTTGGCCTTGTAACTGTGACTAGTGATAATTTCTTAGTAACGAGCATGTTCAATGCCTGAACATATGTAAGTTAATGCTGGTTCGATTCTATTGAAGAATTCTCTGACAGGTTTTCCTTGAATGGATGTGTTGTTTTCTTCACCGGATTTTGTACCTTGGATAGTTGGATGTACTCTGGGTTAAAAGAAGCCGAATCACATGGACGATTGCTGCTGGTTGCATACATCTTCTTGTGCTGTTCATCTAGCCCCCAAGCCTTGCTGATGTTTGTTATTTATGCATAGACAGCAGGATACTTGGATCAACATGCTAATGCTCTCATCACACTTACAGGAGCCAAAGTGAAAGATAGTTTACAGAGGTATTCAGCAAAGAGTTGAGAGGATTGACCTTCGGACTTCGTTGGGATTTCTGATTAATTGCGTTGAGGAAATTCCTTGGACTATGGGAAATATTTTGGGATTTTTTCCTAGTAATACTATAATAAAGACTTCATTACCAATTTTCTCTATGTTTAGTAGTTTTCCCCAAATACCCTAATTTCTTTAACAATTTTTATACAATTAGTATATTAACTTTCTAAGCCCGTAGGTTTTTAATACTACCGTAACAAACGCGTTCAGTTACAAGCGAAGTACATGAGATTCATCTACCTCAAAATCCCTCAATCTTCCGCCATGATCTCCATCTCTTCTTTTTTCTACCATAAACGGAGCAGCATATAATCTAAAGAATAGATGAAATCGGTATTCTGCTACATTTGATGAACAAAATTCGTCTAAAGAAGAAAAATCACCGACTGTGATACAAATTTTAAGTTTGACATAGACTCTAATTCAAAGCCTGATAAAGATTCAAATGACGACTATGGAAATCATGCTTCTAACACTCAGGCCGATGGGATATTATTGGTTGATATGTCGATTTTAATGTCGACGGAGTTGTAATCAACATAGAGTCAAGCTACGATGAGTTAGCTTCAATCATTACTCGACAATTATCTATAGATACCTTTGTTAAAGTAATGGAGATCAAATATATAGTCAATGACAGATGACCTCCCATGAAAATTCACAATGATATGGGGCTTCGAGTGTATATAGAGACAAAAAGGAATTACAAGGAGTTTAGAATGTATCCATTATGTATAAGACTGAATGAATTCGCGCTGGACTGAATACGACAGACGAGAATATTATCGCAGAGTCCTTCGAAAATGCACAAAATAGCTTGCTACAATTATCATCCAATGGTAATACATTTAGAAGTATTTCTAAGAAAGTAAATTTGCTTGAGGCGGATCATGTGATGACAATGGTGGTTGTGAGTGTTTAATAATAGCATAAATACTACCTAAAAATATTGAGGTCGGTCAGATTTACATAGACAAATATACGATTGTCAGTGCGATGAAGCATTATGCGGTTATGAACAAATTTCAATGGTCATGTGAAAACATGTAATTACTTTGACAAATATACAAATATATTATTAACATGCAAATAAATGTATGTATTCCTGGTTATTGTATTTAATTCTTGTATAGTAAGTGGGTTAAATTTGATAGATGCTTAAGTAATTGGTTTTTATCAAGTATTCAGTGAGATAAAGGGTTTATAATTTCGTATTATAATTATATTACTTTTGTATGTTAATTGTACTTTACCATTTTTTGACTTCCCAGCTACCATCTCGGGTGACTTAGCAAGCATTGTGCATGGAAATTTAGGTCTACAAGCCTTAACAAATCAACCATGTTCAAGGCGAGGGAATTCAACAGTATACACATATGTTTGTTGATGGATAATACTTATACACGTCGGTAAGCAACTGCCAAGGTCGTTGGGAGCATTATCATGACCAAATATGCAGATCCTAAAACTATACACACACCGAAGGACATATAACTTGACATGCTGAAGGAACATGATGTAAACTTAACATACATGCAGACCTGGAGAGCACAACAAAATGCTTTTCAAATATTGAGAGGTGATCCAAGTGAATCCTACAACCGACTACCTAGCTATTTATATATGTTGGAAAGACTTACCCCGGATCAGTTGTGAGGCTAGAAAAAACAGATGAGGGGTGCTTTTTGTATGTATTTGTAGCTCTATACACATCGATAAGGGGTTAGGAGTATTGTAGGCCAATTGTAGCCGTGGATGGTAGCTTCCTAAAATCCCCATACAGAGGGACCATACTAACTGCAAGCACATTGGATACAACATGTAACTTCTGTACATTTAGTGGATTTTTTAAAGCGTATTTCAACTGTATGAACATAACGTGATATCATAATTCCATTTAGTTTTCCTTATGTATAGAAACAAAACATATAATTGTATAGTATAAATATCTGTTGTTATTAGGTATATTGTATAAACATACGAAGAATGTTTACGTTATTGTTAGTTGTAGCTATCTATATTGTTAGTACTTTCTGTGTATATAATAGATATTTTATTCGAATATTGGGTGGTCACTTTATATATTTCATATAGTGAAATGAATTTGTCTATGGACAGGAAGTATATTACCACTTGCATATGCAATTGTTGATGGGGAAAATGACGCCTCGTGGAGGTGGTTCTTCGTGAGGTTCAGAGAGGCTTTTGGTGAAAAACCACAAATGTGTGTCGTGTCGGACATGCATGAGGGTATCATTAAGGCTACGTCCATAGTATATGACAACGTCCCGCATTTTGCGTGTATATGGCATATATGGAACAACACACTATAGACGAGTTTAATGAACTGATGTTAAAGGTTGAAGAGATAGACCCACGAGAAAAAAGTTACTTGTATCAAATTGGCTACCAAAAGTGGGCTCGTGTGTATGCAACGGTGAATAGAACTTGAACGATGACATCAAATATAGCAGAAACGGTGAATGCAACTAATAAAGACGCAAGAGAACTGCTAGTAACTACTTTGTTAGAATTCATGAGGGCACTTATAAAAAGGTGGATGTCACAACCCGAATTTATACCGTCGGACCGCGATGGCACCTAACATTGAACCCGCTACGCAAGCCAATGTTACTGATTAATTACCTTATTCCTTTATCTTTAACAGTTTACCAGATTTTATAATAAAATCACAGAATTTAAAATACGAGATAACATGATTCAACATTTTGATATAATACTAATACGAAATCCAGAACCAAAGTACTCCCCAGAACAAGTGTCACAATCTCACGGACTGTCTATGAATACTAAAAATAGGGGTCTGAACAAAATATAAGTATACATCTATCTCAGAAGTAAATAAGAACAGAATAGAAATGAAATAGGACGGGACGCCAAGGCCTGCGGACGTATGCAGAACTACCTTGGAGTCTCTGCTGTACTGAAGGAAGCAATCCTGATTTAAGGTCCGAAGAGTCCAGTACCGGGATCTGCACAAAAGTGCAGAGTGTAGTATCAGTACAACCGACCTCATGTACTGAGTAAGTGTCGAGCCTAACCTCAGCGAAGTAGTGACGAGGCTAGGACACGACAACCAAATAAATCTGTGCAGTTTAATCATGTATGAAACAAAACAATAATAATGACGAAGAATAAGCAACTAGAAACCAAATAAGGAAGGGGAAAACATGCTGAGGGGAGAGAGTATTAATTAATGGGAATAGCGGGGTAGAGAAATAAATCAAATATCAACTTAAACTACATAAATAGTAACACAAAGAAAAAAAGCGCACAACATCACTCTTCGTGCTTTTACTCTCATCCTCAACAAACAATAAATAGAATGCACGACATCATCCTTCATGATTTTACTCTCATCCTCACCATAATTCAATAGAAATGGCACGGCATCACCCTTCGTGCTTTTAAGTTCATAATATGGCACGACATCACCCTTCGTGATTTAACACTCATCCTCACCATAAATCAAATAAAACGGCACGGCATTACCCTTCGTGCTTTAACACTCTTCCTCACCCAAAAAAATCAATAACAACAATCTGGCAAGAAAAATCAACAGTACAATAATAATAAAAGCCATAACGTCCCGACAAGGGAGCCAATAGTAGAATCAATACCCGGCAAGGGAAACAGCTATAACCAATCTCACTTAGTTACTTAACTTCACGTAATAATTCGTAATTTGAACCAATACTCAACAATGATCAATACCAAAGAAATACCACCAACATGGATAATTATCAAATTAAAACTCAAGTAATCTTTGATGAAAAATCACATAAATCACAATATTGACTCACGGGCATGCTTGAATCTAACGTATAGATACTCGTCACCACTCCTATACGTTGCACATTACACTAACACGTAGAAAATAAGACACCATACCTATTCCCTCAAGTTAAGGTTAAGCCAAACACTTACCTCGAATTCCACGACCAACTCAAGCCTCAATTACCGCTTCCCCTTTACAATTCGCCTCCAAATCAGTTGTATCTAGACATAATTAGCTTAATAATATCAATAAATGCTAAACTATTCAACCCCAATGCTTAATTATGAGTTTTCTATCATTCTTCTCAAAAAGTTAAAAATTGACCCCGGTCCCGCTTGGTCAAAATACGAGGTTCAGACTAAAACCTGATCACCCATTCACCCTCGAGCCCGTATATGTAATTAATTTTGGAATCCGACCCTAAATCGAGGTCTAAATTCCCAAATTCGTAAATTCCTAGTTCTCCTAAAATCCCTAATTTTTACCGTTGAAGAACAAGATTTAGGCCTAGAAATCTAATGGGTGTTAATGGAAAATGAGACTAGAAATACGAACCTATGATTTGGTGATGAAATCCCTCTTCAAAAATCGCCCAAAGTCGGATTCTATGGAAGAAAATATGAAAATGGGGTCTATTCCCGTTTTGCTACTGTTTTAAGACCTCTGGGTAGACTCTCTACGCGATCGCAAGGGGTCTGCTGTGTTCGCATAGCACTGGCCCCCATTGGCCATCGTGTTCGCGTGCCCATGGCCGCGTTCGCATAGGGTATTGACCCAAATCCCCTGACCAGCCTTCTAAATTATACGTTCGCACCTAAGCCTATGCGTTCCCATAGTGCAAACCCAGCCCCAACCCCAACCCCAATTACACTTCATGTTCGCATAGGTTACCACGCGTTCGCATAGAACAAAGCACCAGACACCAGAAACATCACTCCACCAGATTTTCCTACGCCCGAAACACTCGGACGCCTATCTAAAACTCACCCGAGCCCTCGGGGATCCAAACCAAATATGTACACAACCTTAAAAATATTGTACGGACTTACTTGTGCGATCAAATTTCCAAAATAACATCTTAAACAATGAATTTAGCATAATAATCAAAATTTCAAGAACTTTCAAAGTTCAAATTTTACAATTACGGGTCCGAATCACGTTAAATGACCTCCGTTTCTTATCAAATTTTACAAGCACAACTCAAATATCATATTAAACTTGTACCGGGATCCGGAACCAATATACGGGCCCGATACCATAAATTTCAAATATAATCAAATTTCCAAAAACTCTTATATTTCAGTAAAACAATTGCTTTCAAAAATTCATTTCTCGGGCTTGGGACCTCAGAATTCAATTTCGGGTATACGCCTAAGTCCCATATTTTCCTACGGATCCTCCGGGATCGTTAAATTATGGGTACGAATCCGGGTCCATTTATCCAAAATATTGACCGAAGTCAACTTAAATTCAATTTTTAAGGCAAAATTAGCATTTTCCTCAGTTTTGCATATAAAAGCTTTTCGGATATACGTCCGGATTGCGCACGTAAAATGAAGTGAGATAGAAGGAGGTTTTCAAGGCCTCGGAACACAATTTTGACATCTAAAACAAGAGATAACCTTTTGGGTCATCACAGTGGAATAACATCAACATGATGAATTCTACAGGGTCCTTCACATTCCTCGGGAAAGAATACCACAAGATGCTGGAGGATAACGAAGTTTTATCACAGAGCATACGAGTAAGTATCAACTTAACTATATATATTTAAATTGTATGGGTAATATATTGTACTCTGTATTTTTTTCCTTTTTGTTTTGACAATTAGATAAATTTTTCCTTCAATCTAGCCATAATAGCCTTTCATAAATATTGAAAGTAGGCAATATCAATTATATTTTTTGTTCGTTGAACTTTTGTGTATGACAAATGTATGTTTATTATATAACTAGGTGTTCTGCTTACAATTTATTCATTAAATGAGTGCTTTTGTTAATCTTTATAGGTGCGAAGTTTAACAGAGTATGTGCATACTGTCACAGATGGTTGTAAGAGATTCATAGTTTGCCTACGGAAAAGGAATTGCACATGTGGATGTTTTCAATTTGATGAACTGCCATATGGATATGCATTGGCTGTATTGCGATAAAAAAACCTAAGAAGTGACGAGTATTGCTCAGTCTACTACACAAGGGCAAACCTTCTTAAGACATATGAAATTCCGGTGGACCCTCAATTGGATGAAAGCAAATGGGATATTCCTTTTAATATTATGGAGGACGAGGTATTACCTCCTATGGAAAAAGGGCTCCAGGAAGGCCTCATAAATCAAGATATAAAACTTTTAATGAAGTGAAAGATAAAAAGTATAAGTTGTCGCACAACAATTGTGGAGGGTTAGGACACAATAAGAAGACATGTCGCAATGTTCCTAAGAGAAAATAGAATAGTTAATTATTCCAATAAAGTACTTTTTATGTGATGCAGTTTAGTGTTAAAATTTTATCTGTTGCAGTATTATATATTAATTGTATGTTAATGATATTATAACTGTATGCCATTTGTCGCATAAATGTATTATATATCCAGGAGATCTGTTATACAAAAGTATCAAATTCTTATTAATTTTTAATAACATTTTGCATATATCAATGGTATAATATGTGTATAGATATAGTAGTAAATAAAAATAAAAAAGGTGTATAATAATTGTATCATAACTGTATTGTATAACATTTGTAGCATAAATGTTGTGGAGATCTCGCAGAACTGTATTATATAACATGTTGTAGAGATCACGCATAACTGAATTGTATCATAACGGTATTGTATAACATTTGTAGCATAAATGTTGTGGAGATCACATAGAACTGATGTACAACTGTATCAAATTATGATCAATTTTGTATAATTTTTAGTGTATGTAGTTTGAATAATATGTGTATAAATATAATATTAAATTTAAATGGAACATGTTTAAAAAATTGTATGTTAAATTGTATAGGAAAAGTTTAATACGTAATAATATTATACATAAATGTCTTATAATTGTATGTTAATGATATTATAACTGTATATCATGTGTAGCATAAATGTATTATATATCCAGGAGATCTATTAAACAAAGCTATCAAATTCTTATTAATTTTTAATATCAATTTGCATATATCAATGGTATAATATGTGTATAGATATAATAGTAAATAAAAATAGAAAAGGTGTCACGACCCAAAATTCCTAAGGTCGTGATGGCGCCAGACACCATTGTCAGGCAAGCCAATCATTTATTTAATTGAAACAATTTTTGGTTTTTAACATTTATGAAAAACATTTCCTTCCACTTTATTAAATTCAGCAAAACATATCCCAACACATCCCAGAACCCGGTGTCACAAGTACATGAGCAATTTCTAAGAATTTATACAATCATCACAAAGCCTGTCCGAAATACAAATTGGACAAGGAAATTTACAATAAAAATAAATACAGTACGAGGAAGACTCTGTCAGCTGCGGATCGCCTCCGGATGATGCAGCTCACCTAAGTCTCCGAATCCTCCACATTGCTATGAAAGTACCTGTGCAATAAAATGCACACCAAGTGTAGCATGAGTACAAAAATAACGTGTACTCAGTAAGTCGCCCGCCTAACCTCACAGAGGTAGTGATGAGAGGTCGAATTAGACACTCACTAAGGGTCAACAAATTAATTAACAGTATAATATGAACACAATAGACAAGTGAAGGTAGTATAACAACATATATATAAGGCACTGAAACCCAAGTAAATACTGGAAATAAACAACCAGTTACCACTTTCTCATTATTTTCCAAAATATCTTAAATAAACAATTTCCTCTTTGTTTTCCTCCAAATATCATAAATCCACAATTCTTCTTTATTTCCCCCCAAATATCTAATCACTTCAACAATCATGAAAAACATTTAACAATATAGCATGCGCATACGGGATAAGGACAACCGGCCTGAGCCGTCATAATAATCAATTCTGTGCACTGCCGAGGATCGAACGACCCGTACCAAAAGTGCATCTCTCAATATAATACTCATGTCTATGCACTGCCGAGGATCGAACGGCCCGTACCAAAAGTGCATCTCTCAATATAATAATCCTCTCTGTGCATTGCCGAGGATCGAACGACCCTTACCAAAAGTGCATTTTAAATCCACCGTGGCGTACGGCCCGCTCCCATGAGAGTAGGGAAATGTAAATTGCGAAGCGGTCACATGCAGACATGCACAATCAAGAATCCACCTCGAATATGTCGGGAACACAAATACTCAAGTAAATGACCGATTTCTCTTTTAAAAAAAAAATCACAAATAGTATTTAAATCCCTTTTTCGAAATTCACTTGCCGAGTTTATATAATGTTTAATAACACAACCTTATTCGGAAATACAATTGCCCGTGAAGGAAATAAATTCTTTTTTTAGATGATTTAGAAAATAAACTCTAATTCTTCCTTAGTCATTAAATTACAATTTCGATTATATTAGCAGTCTAATATCATAGACAAGACCACATGTACAACAGGTAAGGCATGCTAGTGGGTCCTAGGCTACCCGTACATGACATAATAGTAGCTACGCACGAACTCCCATCACCTCGTGCGTACGTAGCCCCCGAAGATAATAACTTGTACTTAATTAGTTCACCTAGGGGACAATTCCCCCTCACAAAGTTAGAAAGTAGACTTATCTCGTCCGAAATTCCAATACCGGCTTCCAAGCCCTTCCAACGACTCCAAGCGGACGCACAATGCCCCAAAACTACCACACAACGGCAAAGCAATGAAAATTCATCGTAATACTCACAACAAATTCAAATTATACGCTTTCCCAACCTTGCTCAGTGAAATGACCAAAATGCCCTCTGGCCCACGTGCCCGGAATCCGAAATTTCTCGAAGATATATTCTACCCATAGCCTTACTAACTCAAATATACAATTTACTCAAATATTCATGCTCAATTCGTGGCTCAAAATCCAATTTTCCATTTTCTAGGTTTCTTCAATATTTCTCAAATTCCTACCAATTTCCATGCCTAATCCATTCATATAATCATATGTTTAACATAGAGGCATGAAGGAGTTACTTACCTTGACATTGCATGAAGGAATCCTCTCTTTGAAGCCTCCCAAAATCGCCTAAGACCATGAAGAAATGAAGACAAATGAACCCAAATCCTTGTTTTAAAATATTCTGCCCAGGACGATTTCCGCACCTGCGATCCTACCTCCGCACCTGCGTGAGTGTAGGTGCGACCAATCTTCCGCACCTGCGGCTTCCTCAACTCCAGCCCAAAATCGCACCTGCGCCCTATTGTCCGCACCTGCGGCTTCGCAGGTGCGGAAATTCCATCGCACCTGCGATCCCAGCCAAGCCTGCCCACTCTCGCACCTGCGACGCCAAAGCCGCACCAGCGGCTCCGCACCTGCGGCCAAATCCTTGCAGGTGCGGATCACACCAGATGACAGTAATTCCAGCCTTCTTCAACTTCAAATATTGATCCGTTAACCACCCGGAATCCACCCAAGACCCCCGGGACCCCGTCCAATTATACCAACCTGTTCCAAAACATATTGCGGACTTGCTCGAGGCCTCAAATCACATCAAACAACATCGAAACCACAAATCGCACCCAAAATCCCAACTTTATGAACTTAGAAATTTCCAACTTCTACATCCGATGCCGAAACCTATCAAATCACGTCCGATTGACCTCAAAATTTGCACACAAGTCATATTCAACATTATGGGCCTGTTCCAACTTCCGGAATCGCATTCCGACCTCGATATCAAAATTTCCACTTCCGGTCGGATTTCTCAAAAACCTTCAATTTTCTATCTTTAGCCAAATGACTTCAAAATGACCTACAGATATTCAAATTCACTTCTGATCGCGCTCCCAACTCCAGAATCACCATACAAAGATGTTCCCAGACTCGGAATCCCAAACGGGCATCAATAAATCTGAAATGCACTTCAAACTCAAATTTATGAAATTCCTCAAAAATGCTGACTTCCACAATATGCATCGAAACGCTCCCGAGTTATCCAAAACCCGATACGGATATATGCCTAAGTCCGAAATCATCATACGAACCTGCTGGAACCTTCAAATCCTGATTCGGAGGTCGTTTACTCAAAATTTCAATCTTAGTCCATTTCTCCAACTTAAGGCTTCTGAAATGAGAATTTTCTTTCCAAATCAACTCTAAACTTCCCGAAATTCTATTCCGACCACACCTACAAGTCATAACACCTGAAATGAAGCTGCTCATGACTTCAAACCGCTGAACGACGCGCAAGAGCTCAAAATGATCGGCTGGGTCGTTACATTCTCCCCCACTTAAATCGACGTTCGTCCTCGAACGTGCCAAGAACTGCTTTGGAGTTATCTGAAATCACTGTTTAAATATCGAGCCCCTGCCCGTGCTACCACTCTCGGTTGAGTACATTAGCTTGATCAAATCTGAAGATTTCTTTTTTTATCCATATAATAAGCTCAGAATACATTCAAACACCTGAAATTTCTCTGCCAGTCCTAGTTCCAACATATAAACACCGTATCGACTACCACACAACATACCAGAACATGACTGCATACCTTTGCTGAATTAGCGCCATGCACCGCGAGATTCATCATCTAACCACAATGATGTTCCCTGAACCTTAATAGCTAAAATTCCACGAATCTGATGCTCCCAATGCACCTCATGACATATATATACATCCCGCTATAATGCTGACGATACCACCACAATGGAGGAGATGTGCAGAAATTCATACCCAGCTGCTGATTAACAGTTCCTTGAATACCTCATCTTGACTAGAATCATCACTTTATTATGAACCTGAATAATGGTGTTTGTTCTTTAGTATACACTTCACATAACCTTGTCGCACTGATCCCTGATCCGATAATCCCGTCTCACCCAGTATGAACTGCTCAGACAACAAATCACCCCAACATGGCCGACAACCTCACATGATACCACATTGCCAATAGGCCATAACTCGAACATGATAAATAAGAAATGACTCAGGAAGGGGCTATTCCACTCACGCAACTAATATGAACTTTTCTCAGAAATTAGGGAATAAAACACAAGAAAAATAAATACATACTAACCCTTCTCATCATCACACTGTTGCGGCGTGCAACCCGCTCCAAATAACATACCCGTGGCAGCGTGCCACCCGATACCATCATAAAAATCACATAAGGAAATATACACGGAGCTGAATCGCTCACTATTACACAAATTACTGAATATCGATCATAAGCACGCTAAGTGCATAATGCCATCCTGGGGAGACTGATAAAGCCATATGCTTACAAAACTCAAGCACAACTGAGGTGCGATATATATATATATATATATATACATACACACACACACACACACACACACACACTCTGGATCTCAAGAGCTATCCTGATCACATAACATCCCCACTACGCGAGACCTCAACACATAGGAAATTATCAAGACATTTCACAACTCACACATCACAGTCATAATAACACATGAATTTGACGAAGACGGAACAACATCCGCTGTTCTAATACCTCTCCATGAAAAGCGCTCTACTGAAATACACATGCCTGGCTCATATGGAGCCCATAATCATATTTAAATCCATCCACAAACATTGAGTCTACCTTGCTCGCACCAACTAAGCTAATAGATTTTACCTGGGTCCATATTAACCCACTTTCTCTCACAATACACAAGAACAACCATCATCACCGGGACAAACATCCCATAATCCATAATCAACTGAACCGAACGCCCTCCAGGCATAACTTCTCGAATACACAACATTGCACTTCTTTATACTTAGTCCAAATCTTCAATCCATCAACTGACTACATGTCACATTTACACAATCTTTTCGCGATCACGCTTCCACGACCTTCCACACAAGGTAGCAAGTCTGCACATCCACCACTGGCCATACCACGCTGTAAGACAAATCAAGAACCCATAACCAGGGTACAAAGCCTCTTTCACCGTATATCAATCTCAGGCGACACTGAAGATAACACCAACTTACTCCGAACTTTCAAATTACTTTTTCTTGCTCTTCCGAGCTCATGCCATCCTTATTAACACCGAACCGCAAATCTCGATTCTTACTCCCAGTTACATACTGCTTACCGCACCTAACATACCAATATGAGGTAGCGCAAGAATTTTATCATAACTTCTGAACCACTAATAGGGTGAACACTTCATCATATAGAAACCTTTTACTTAACTCAATTCAAGAGAACCATCACAACACACGAGTGAATTTCCACAATCACCCAACATGAAAATCCTTAAGTAGTAGTTTATACCACCATAACCCTTCCGAGATCCGCCTACACCTGACAGGCCATAGCACTCAATGCTCCCACATGAAATCCGTTACGGTGGCTGACAAGCCTCGCACACACCGACACAAACCACCTGCGTAGCTTAATCACATCAAAGGAACTGATCACTGCCGAAAATGTGCCATTTCAACCATGGCTAATCAATCTATCTTCTTTTAATCATCTTCATTCTCTTTAGGAATAATAGCAACTTCCTTCAACTCATAGCAACTCAACCCTCACTCATCCCGAGTGACCTTGATTCCCGAGACTATGCTGCCTAAATCCCGCAGTCTGTCTCATACCCTCCTGATAACCTTTCTACAATCTAGAGTTTATTTCTCTCACTCCTCCAATACTATCCTGTATGCTGAAACATATCATAGAACATTCCAACCATCCCCCATTTTCTCAGAAATTACTCTACAAAATATCGATTCTCAGTCATACTGCTGCCTGAAACCCTTAAATGCCACATTCTTAACCTTTGAACTCACTAGGACCTCTATTGAGAGTCACCCACTCTGACTGGTCCCGAATACAATCAACTCCAAGGCTCTCCTAGCACATGAACACCCCTTTTAATGAAACGCGCGACCCAGTCACTATCCTGACAACTCACCTATGACTTAAGCATAAATTCTGAATCTTCCAAAGCCTAACCCTGGCCCGACATGGCCAAATTTTGCACACATTCATCAAATCCCACACACAATCACCATTTTACTCCTTTCCCTTAGCTGAAATAACTTGCCAACACGCCAACAATCCGCGACCCTATGAGAAGAAAACCTTACAACCCAACTGCAGATGGTGGGACTCCCCCCACTTAGACCGAAGCTACTCCTTGCATTACTCTAGACCCTATTGAGATCCTTTCTCCTTTGATAACGCGATCTATCTCAACCAATCCATCCAATCCTTCCAAATTTTTTTGCTAACACTCCTTAAATACCCAAATTCTCTAGCATCATTCACACATTCCGCCTCCTACCGAACAACCACTAGTACCCCTCACCGAGACCTGCCAACCCCGCCATATCTAACCTATTCACAGAAGATAACCCACCTATGAAAATCACCCGCGGACACCTTCCAACGACGCTGAAATGCACGCTCTTTGCGACCCAATAGCCCATCCTACGCCCTGCTTCATTTACCAACTTTACTAGTCCGTCCGCTCCTCATGGACATCCATTAAATGCACGACAATATCTTCAAATCCCAAGCTATGCTGCCGCTCCCCCACTTTGTGACTGCTCGACTTCCGCTTCTGACACCTGGCCTCCTAGAAATGGAACCACCGCCTAGCCTCACTTCAGGATCATTCTCTGTAGGTCTTAAACCAGCAGATCACCACGACTTCAAGCTTTCCAGAGATCATCTTTCTCTAGCTGCCTTCATTATCAACACTTATCCGGTACTGAACCACCGCACCTCATGATCTCTGCCAACTGCATTTTTCAATGCTTCTTCTCAATACTCTGACCCCACGCAACCGAAGAAACCATAGCACCGCCAAACTTAACACATTCCATTCGATCAATGACGACAACTACACGTCACAGGTGCATATCCCATCTCACTTGAAGACACCAAGTCTTACTACTTTATCAACCCCAAGCGGACCATTCATAACCCAAATGCCTTTCCTCTGCCGGCACTAGAATACCGAAATCTCGAAATCACTTTCTGAGAAGACCTCCCTTCAAACCATTCATCATCCCCAACATACGGGAAAATATTCTATCATCATATCGACATCACACGATAACCAATCGCAAGCATCATCACTACCTGAGCATAGCCTTAAGGCTCCCAGAAACACAACTACTGAGGTGAAACAACATATAATCCTTTTGCAGGGCCATAAAAACAACCCCAACCAATTATACATGGAAACATCTCGAGTTACATCCGTAGCACCATTTCAACTCCTCAAATTCTTGCGCTTCGCGACGCGTAAGATTGAGTAAGAATAAACTTAGGCATATGCATCAAGGGAATCAAATCACATGATGAGGAATCAAGAAGGGAAGTACTCCTAAAAGCCCTGTTGCCTCTCGAAGATAAGTACAGACGTCTCTGTACTGATCCGCAAGACTCTACTAGACTTGCTCAGGACTCGTGAGACCTACGGGAACCTAGCGCTCTTATACCATGTTGTCACGATCCAAAATCCCTAAGGTCGTGATGGTGCCAGACACCATTGTCAGACAAGCCAATCATTTATTTAATTGAAACAATTTCTGATTTTTAACATTTATGAAAAACATCTCCTTCCACTTTATTACAATTTAGCAAAACATATCCCAACACATCACAGAACCCGATGTCACAAGTACATGAGCAATTTCTAAGAATTTATACAATCATCACAAAGCATGTCCGAAATATAAATTGGACAAGGAAATTTACAATAAGAATAAATACAGTACGAGGGAGACTCTATCAGCTGCGGATCGCCTCCGGATGATGCAGCTCGCCTAAGTCTCTGAATCCTCCACATAGCTATGAAATTACCTGTGCAATAAAATGCACAGCAAGTGTAGCATGAGTACAAAAATAACGTGTACTTAGTAAGTCGCCCGCCTAACCTCAAAGAGGTAGTGACGAGAGGTCGAATTAGACACTCACTAAGGGCCAACAAATTAATTAACAGTATAAGATGAACACAATAGGCATGTGAAGGTAGTATAACAACATATATATAAGGCACTGAAACCCAAGTAAATACTGCAAATAAACAACCAGTTACCACTTTCTCATTATTTTTCAAAATATCTTAAATAAATAATTTCCTCTTTGTTTTCCCCCAAATATCATAAATCCACAATTTCTTCTTTATTTTCCCCCCAAATATCTTATCACTTCAAAAATTATGAAAAATATTTAACAATTTAGCATGCGCATACATGATAAGGACAACTGGCCTGAGCCGTCATAATAATCAATTCTCTGCACTACCGAGGATCAAACAACCCGTACCAAAAGTGCACCTCTCAATATAATACTCATGTCTATGCACTGCCGAGGATTGAACGGCCCGTACCAAAAGTGCATCTCTCAATATAATAATCCTCTCTATGCACTGCCGAGGATCGAACGGCCCGTCCCATAAGTGCACCTCTCACTATAATAATCATGACTATGCACTGCCGAGGATCGAACGACCCGTACCAAAAGTGCATCTCTCAATATAATAATCCTCTCTATGCACTGCCGAGGATCGAACGACCCGTACCAAAAGTGCATTTTAAATCCGCCGTGGCGTACGACCCGCTCCCATGAGAGTAGGGAAAATAACACTCCGCTCGCAGAGTGTAAATTGCGAAGCGGTCACATGTAGACATGCACAATCAACAATCCACCCCGAATACGCCGGGAAGACAAATACTCAAGTAAATGACCGATTTCTCTTTTTAAAAAAACCACAAATAGTATTTAAATCCCTTTTTCGAAATTCACTTGCCGAGTTTATATAGCGTTTAATAATACAACCTTATTCGGAAATACAATTGCCCGCGAAGGAAATAAATTCTCTTTTTAGATGATTTAGAAAATAAACTCTAATTCTTCCTTAGTCATTAAATTACAATTTCGATTATATTAGCAGTCTAATATCATAGACAAGACCACATATACAATAGGTAAGGCATGCTAGTGGGTCCTAGGCTACCCGGACATGGCATAATAGTAGCTACACACGGACTCCTGTCACCTCGTGCGTACGTAGCCCCCGAAGATAATAGCATATACTTTATTAGTTCACCTAGGGGGACAATTCCCCCTCAAAAAGTTAGAAAGGAGACTTACCTCGCTTCGAAATTCCAATACCGGCTTCCAAGCCCTTCCGACGACTCCAAACAGACGCATAACCCCCCAAAACTACCACATAACGGCAAAGCAATGAAAATTCATCCTAATACTCACAACAAATTCAAATTATATGCTTTCCCAACCCCGCTCAGTGAAATGACCAAAATGCCCTCGGGCCCACGTGCCCGGAATCTGAAATTTCTCGAAGATATATTCTACCCATAGCCTTACTAACTCAAATATATAATTTACTCAAATATTCATGCTCAATCCGTGGCTCAAAATTCAATTTTCCATTTTCTAGGTTTCTTCAATATTTCCCAAATTCCTACCAATTTCCATGCCTAATCCATGCATATAATCTTGTATTTAACTTAGAGGCATGAAGGAGTTACTTACGTTGACATTTCATGAACGAATCCTCTCTTTGAAGCCTCCCAAAATCGCCTAAGCCCATGAAGAAATGAAGACAAATGAACGGAAATCCTTGTTTTAAAACATTCTGCCCAGGACAATTTCCGCACCTGCGGTCCTACCTCTGCACCTGCGCTCCCGCAGGTGCGACCAATCTCCCGCACCTGCGGCTTCCTCAACTCCAGCCCAAAATTGCAGCTGCGCCCCATTGTCCGCACCTGCGGCTTCGCAGGTGCGGAAATTCCATCGCACCTGTAATCCCAGCCAAGCCTGCCCACTTTCGCACCTGCGGCGCCAACGCCGCACCTACGGCCAAATCCTCGCAGGTGCGGATCACACCAAATGACAACAATTTCAGCCTTCTTCAACTTCAAATATTGATCCGTGAACCACTCGGAATCCACCCGAGGCCCCCGAGACTCCGTCCAATTATACCAACCTGTTCCAAAACATAATGCTGACTTGCTCGAGGCCTCAAATCACATCAAACAACATCGAAACCACAAATAACACCCAAATCCCAACTTTATGAACTTAGAAATTTCCAACTTCTATATCTGATGCCGAAACCTATCAAATCACGTCCGATTGACCTCAAAATTTGCGCAGAGGTCATATTCAACATTACGGACCTGTTCTAACTTCCGGAATCGCATTCCGACCTTGATATCAAAACTTCCACTTCCGGTCGGATTTCTCAAAAACCTTCAAATTTCTATCTTTAGCCAAATGACTTCAAAATGACCTACGGACATCCAAGTTCACTTCTGATCGCGCTCCCAACTCCAGAATCACCATACGAAGCTGTTCCCAGACTCGGAATCCCAAACAAACATCAATAACTCATATTATAAGAATCAGGAAGTACCAACAACATTGATAACATAAGAATAAGAGGAACAACCTCAACATCAATTGTTCCATAAGATGGGAAACCATGTAAGTACTGCTAGCTCCTAAGAGTAGAGTATCTTTGGAAGCTCGTTCATTGCATTATGTACAATCAGAGTCGTGCAAAAGAAGGAAAGGGATAGCCTCACATATCTTGTATATACTGCCCCAATCTCAAGCTAAGCAATTGTCACGACTCCTTAGTCTACAATAAGAGAAACGACACTATCGTTATCATTTAAGCGTCATAACTATTGTGTATCGACCACAACCTATTTTACGATGAAACGGACAACACCTCCCCTATATATATGACTTCACACAAGCAATAATAATCAAATTGAGCCTCCCAATGCACTTCAAGCTCAAATTTATGAAATTCCTCAAAAATGCTGACTTCCACAATATGCATCGAAATGCTCCCGGGTCATCCAAAACCCGCTCCGGACATACGCCCAAGTCCAAAATCATCATACGAACATGCTGGAACCTTCAAATCATGATTCGGAGGTCGTTTACTCAAAATTTCAATCTTAGTCCATTTCTCCAACTTAAGGCTTCTGAAATGAGAATTTTCTTTCCAAATTAACTCTAAACTTCCCGAATTTCTATTCCGACCACACCTACAAGTCATAACACCTGAAATGAAGCTGCTCACGACTTCAAACCGCTGAACGACGCGCTAGAGCTCCAAACAACCGGTCGGGGCGTTACAAAAGGTGTATAAGAATTGTACCATATGAGAATTGAATCAAACAGAATTTTATAAGTATCTCCCAATGGAATAACAGACATATGGGAAAGAATAATAACAACTCAGTCAAAATGGTTCATGTGCATTCTGCATTCATCATTGAAAAGGAAAACTGATTGTGGAAGCTAACTAACCATTTCTTCTAACGAAACAACTACTACATCATTTAACATGACATCAATATTAGTATTCACAAGTATACACCAGAAGTCATCTCCAAAACTTCTAATTATATCAACCAAACAGTAGCACAACTCCGTCAAAGTCGGATAGCTCTACTATACCAGTGTATATTCATTTAACCAGTACCATGAGTAATTAAGAATATAAATGTATAAAGTTGTGGCAGAACTGTAAGGGTTGTTCAAAAATACATAATTTCCTGGTAAAGAAATGCGACAATTTAAACAACATAACAAATCAACAAAACGCTTAAATTGTAACTTAAAAATGATTATAAAGACAAAGTATTTAGCACCCAAACTATGGCACACATTCCAAGTTCCCAAAAGAAATCTTCTCCAATTTCTTATAACCTATTTGTTGCGAACTCTGAATCATTATTTCTTTGTTGGACCACCTCTCCTCCTTGCAATCCTGCCCGTGACCTCACTATCACTAATAGCCCTCAATTCTTGTTTTCTTCTTACATAATCCCAAAGGAGAGCTCCAAAATGTCTACGATGCTCTTCTACATTAAAGTTGATACTTAGAATTGAAAAATGCCCTATACTGACATACTCTGCAAATACTGCAACATAAACCCCACAGTCCCCGCAAGCATTAAAGTAGCAGATAAACACATGCTAAAATGTACAAAACTGTATGACATAGAATACCATTATTATTTAAACCAATGTTAAATATACATACAATGAGCCAAACTTCTGCTGTGGAACCTCAGTAACTAACCACTGAACTTCCAAAGGTTCTGAAATACTTTTTCCAATATAGGCTGTAGTGGTTTTGAAATTTATGTCAGTCCGCTTCCCGTAGAAGTTTAAGCATCGGAGGAAAAGAGGTATAACAACTGAAAACTTGTTAGTAAGCTGATGAACTGCACTATTATTCCCAGCTGCAATAAATGAGTCATACACTATTAGGGTCCTTTTGCATATGTCGAATACACCCAATGGAATTTATCCTTGACATTAATGGGTATTATCACATAATCAACTTCTGACCAAGCAACATTGACAAGCAACCGATAGCCTCGAATGTAATTAGCTACGGTGTCGTCCACCTTTACCACCCTATTATCTTGTTGAGTAGTCACATACAGATAATATACTTGTTCGACCCTTGTCTTGAAACAATAATAAGTAGTTGTGAACCCGACGTTATTGGATGGGCCATACTTTTATCTCTTCCTTAGATAGTACAGAATAACATCGATGTGCTGAACATAAGTTAAAAATTCAAAAAACAAGTAAGAATGATTTAGTTATTTACTATGCAACACAACTGAAATTATAGTTGTATACATTTATTATACAAAAGCTAAGAGTGATCGATAAATATCAACACACCGTGTCATTCAATACTTACCCTAGGTGTGCCAAATTGTAAAACCATTCTTTCTTGTCTAACCTTTCAACACCCAAATCAAATGGCCTCTCAACCATGTTCACTTCCACTGGATAAGGAGATTTTCGCCTATACAAGTTATAAAATAAGCTTGTAAAACTTGTGATACAGTTGGGTATGAATAAGTAATTTTATATGAATTGAAACCTGGACGATCTCTTATGTGTCCCATCGTATAGCCAATTTCTAAATTCTTCTATCAAGTTGGGTTCAACAGCTATTCCAATAACATGTGTGAATTGATGTTTGATTAGGAAAATAGGTGGACCTACGGAGCTTCTACAATCGGAGTCGAAATCCTGTGTATATGGGGACTTTGCATGCTTTCCAGGAATCTTCAATCTTCCCTTTTTCTTAGGGGTTATGTGCTCTTCAAATTGATTTTCAACCAGAACAATTTGAGAAAGTGTCGAAGGCAACTCAAAATCATCAAGATTAACTACTTTCTTTTCAACTTGGGCATCAAAGCCAGAAGTATCCACAACCACGACAGAGTGACCAGCCTCTGGATATTGGAAAAACAGATAGAGAAAAAGCTATCACAAACTCTTGTATGAATATTGTATGACATTTGTATTTACAATATATTAAAAATATAAATTAGTGAAATGAATAATCATTGTACGATTACCTGTATTTTTTACATTTGCAACCGACTTTAAGGGTGGATCATTGACGTCTACGATTGGCTGATTTACTTGTGCAACATTGATGTCTAACACCTTTATATGCGCAAATAAAAGTTATAAAACTAAAAAGTGTATCATAGTTGTTTAAGAATTATATGGTACGTGTATGATGCTTGTATATTTATTGAACCGAAAGAGGGTGCTTAGTGTAACGACCCGGTCAATCATTTTAAGAATTAGCGCCTTGATTCCCTATTAACCGCTTCTCCCATGTCTATTTATGTTATTGGAACTTGTCGGAGCGTTGAGTGATGAAATCCGGGGTGATTTTGGACACATAGTCCATAAATGTGGAATTTAACTTTAGAAATCTGGCCGTAGCTAGAGTGGTGTGAAGACGGATCCGAAATGGAATTTTGTTAGCTCCGTTGGGTGATTTAGGGGTTAGAAGCGTGTTCGGGATGTGTTTTCGAGGTCGGTTGTGGATTTAGGCTTGAATTGGCGAAAGTTAGAATTTCGGCGATTTCGACCGATAGGTGAAATTTTGATATCGGACTCGGAATGGAATTCTGAAAGCGGCAACAGGTCCGCAATGTCATTTGTAACTTGTGTGCAAAATTTGAGGTCATTCGGATGAGTTTTTACGTGTTTCGGCATCGGATATGGATTCTAGAAATTTCATAAGTTCTTAGGCTTGAATCTATGCATAACTGATAATTTTGATGTTATGATATGTGTTTTTAAGGCTCGACCAAGTTTGAACAAGGTATTAGGGTCAGTTGGTAGGTTTGGTTGAGGTCTCGGGGGCCTCGGGATTGTTTCGGATGCCCAACGGGTGAGTTTGGGACTTTGAGAGCAGCTGAAGCATTCTGGTTCTGGTGTCTCGCACTTGCTATGGTATTTCCGCAGGTGCGAAGGGGTGCACGCAGGTGCGGACGTAGCTTAGGCTGGCCCAACTCGCAGGTGCGTAAGAGTATTCGCAGGTGCGGAGCCGCACGTGCGACTCAGCCACTGCAGGTGCGACCCCAGGCCGTTTAATGAGTTTCCGCACTTGCGATTGTGTTTCCGCATGTGCGGCACCGCAGGTGCAACCCAAGTGCTGTAGGTGCGAAACATCTGGGCTGGTTATACCAAAAACACGAGGGTTTGAAATTCATAATTCCAAAATCGATTGTGAGCTCGGAACTTGGCGATTTTCATTGGGATTTGAAGAGGAGAATCTTAGGTAACATTTTCTAACCTTAATCCATTTGTATATCAATAATCTTTATCAATCTCCTCAATCTAATCAATGAAATTGGATGAAAAACCATGAAATTGGATGAAATTTTCCCAAGTAGAAATCTGAGGATTTAGGGAGAGTTAGATGTCGGATTTTGTTGATTTTTGTTCGAGTGGGTTCATGAGCGAATGTGTGTTCGGGAAATATAAATTTTACCCGATTTCGAGACGTGGGCCCGGGGGACTTTTTGGACGAATTTCCTAATTTCGCGTATTAGCTTAAAAATAATTAGCTATTTTGTTCCCTTGAAGTGATATTTACACCATGCAATCGATTTGAATAGATTTGGGCTACCCGGAGTTAGATATTCGTGGCAAGAGCGTGGTAGTGAGTTGATTAGCAGTCAAGATTAGTGTCTTGCCTAATTCTGTGTTGGGGACTTCCCTTTAGGTATTTTTATACTGATTTTGTTACGTGGACGCCGTGTATGTGAGGTGACGAGTGCGTACACGGGTCATTGTTGCTAAAATCCTATTTTTACTTCCATCAAAACACCCATTTTCATCCCTGTATTACTGTTTCCTGTCTTAACTGAGTAGTTAGCTTAAGAGTAAGCATGCCTACCTGTCCTTACTTGATTTCCTCTTATTTGCAACTAGTTGCACCATGCTTAGGTAGCTTTACTCTATTCTTGCCTGTTATTTTCCTGGACTGTTTAATTAAACCGTATCCGACATACTTCTGCTTGCATATTTAAATTAGGACTACGGACCGAGATCTAGGAGCTTTCCCCCTGTACTGCATTTCATATTTAAATTGGGACTACGGACCGAGATCTAGGAGCTTTCCCCCTGTACTGCATTTCATATTTAAATTGGGACTACGGACCGAGATCCGGGAGCTTTTCCCGTACTGAAATGCATATTTAAATTGGGACTACGGACGGAGATCCGAGAGCTTTTCCCCTGTACTGCATAGCATATTTAAATTGAGACTACAGACTGATATCCGGGAGCTTTCCCCGTGTACTGCATTGCACATTTACTGTTGGGATATATGCTGTGCTGAGCTGAGGCTCTCTTTCTGTTATTAATTCTTCCAGTTTTCATTAATCCTGTTTATTATTGCTTATCTATATTTCACTGTTTTAAATTGTATATTGACTTGTTTTAAAAACTCAGTAGGGCCTCAACCTGACCTCGTCACTACTTGGCTGGGGTTAGTCTTGGCACTTACGGAGTACCGAATGTGGAGTACTCACGCCCTTTCCTGTGCATGTTTTCCCCATGTGCAAATCCAGGTACCAGCACCCAGTATCGTGGCTAGGAGTCGTTCTAGCAGCTGGCAGGAGATTGCGATGTAATTCTGCCACGTCCGCAGAATCCCACGAGTCCCTTTCGACTCTAGTATAGGCATAGAAGACTTATGTATTTTCCACTGTTTCATTGTATAGAGCTACATTTAGTACAGAGCTTGTGACTATAGTGACATTCCGGGTTTTGGGAAGTGAAAGTGTATATGCTGAGCAACTATGTTATATCAACTTGAGTTCTTTTTTGTCTTTATTTTATTGATTCTATCATTTTTCGCAAATTTTAGGCTTACCTAGTCGTAGAGACTAGGTGCCGTCACGATACCTTTCGGAGGGAAAAATGGGTCGTGACAAGTTGGTATCAGAGTGTCTAGATTCATAGGAGCCACGAGTCAAAATCTGGTTTATTAGAGTCTCGAGGATCGGTGCGGAGACGTCCGTATTTATCTTCGAGAGGCTATGTAACTGTTAACAACAATCAAATTCTTTGGAATTCCTTATCGTGCTAGTTACTGTCCTCAAATTCTTAAACTCTATTCTATTCTTGCTTGCAGATAGTTCGTACCCGTACCAGACGTACTGATGACCAAACACCCGAGCCCCAAGTCAAAGCCACCATAGCCAGAGGACGAGCACGCGGTGCAGCCCGAGCACCGGCTAGAGCAGAGGCAGAGGAGCCCCCAACAGCTACAGTTAGAGGGGCACAGGAGGTCCCTACTGTTACTCCAGACCTCCAGGATACATTGGCTCAGTTTTTGAGTGCCTTCAGTACTCTGTCTCAGGCGGGACTACTCCCGATAGCTCCACCTACATCCCAGGATGGAGGAGGGATACAAACTCCCGCATCCCGTACTCCTGAGAAGAGGGTTCATATTGGGCAGGTTCCAAAGTATATTCCTATGGCCCCAGCAGCTCCAGCTCAACATGAGACTAGGATAGTTGTTCCTGAGGCAGAGCAACTCCGACTTGAGAGGTCCAAGAAGTACCACTCACCTGAGTTCAGCGGGCTAGCTTCGGATGACGCCCTGGGTTTCCTTGAGGGGTGTCATCGCATTCTCCGCACTATGAGTATTGTGGAGACAAGTGGGGTTTCTTTCACTGCTTTCCAGCTGAGGGGAGTAGCTTATCAGCGGTGGCGTGCTTTTGAGCTTAGTAGCCCGGACGAGGTAGCTTCACTTACTTGGGCTCAGTTCTCCGAGATGTTCTTACTTGAGTTTGTCCCTCAGAGCTTCAGGGATGCTTGGCGTGCAGAGTTTGAGAAGCTATGCCAGGGTACCATGACTGTGTCAGAGTATGCAGTCCGTTTCAGAGATTTGGCTCACCATGCACCAGGTTTGGTTGTCACTGTCAGAGAGAGGGTTCGACGCTTTATTGAGGGACTCCACCCAGTATTCGGACCAGCATGGCCAGAGAGCTGGAGACCGATATTGCTTACCAGCAGGTCGTGAGTATTGCCTGGAGGATTGAGACTATGTTAGCCCGGGACAGGGAGGAGAGAGAGGCCAAGAGTTCTCGAGAGACTGGTCATTTTTCAGGAGCCCGTGCACCAGCAACACGCTATGGTAGGATTTTTGTGAGTCGCCCCGTTCATTCAGCTCTCCCAGCAGCCAATGTTATTCCAGCTCCTCCTAAACCTCAGGAGCCTTATTATGCACCACCAGTATCTCAGGTGCCTCCTACTCGAGGTGCTATCACTGGCCAGTCCAGCATGCCAATTTAGAGTCAGCAGCGGCCGCCATGTCCTCCGAGGTATTGCTTTGAGTGTGGTGACCCTCATCATATGATCAGATATTTCCCCAGAGCGAGGAGGGGCGCACCACCTCAGACTTATTAGGGTGCACCCCATAGACTTATCAGTCCCCACGTCTTCCACCAGGTCCTCCAGCTATTCTTCCAGCCCCAGCTGCTACCCCACCACCTCAGGCAGCTCGAGGTGGAGGTCAGGGAGGTCGAGGTCGCCCTAGAAGGGGAGGCCAGGCCAGGTACTATGCTCTTCCGGCCCGGTCTGAGGCCATTGCTTATGATTCAGTCATTACAGGTATTGTTCCTGTTTTTCATAGGGATGCATCGATATTATTTGACCCAAGCTCTACATATCATATGTGTCTTCCTATTTTGCTTCACATCTGGGGATATCCCGATATTCTTTGAGTTCCCCTATTTATGTTTCTACTCCGGTGGGAGATTCTCTTGTTGTGGACCGCGTATATCGGTCATGTTTGATTGCTATCAGTGGTTTTGAGACCAGAGCTGATTTACTACTACTCAGTATGGTAGATTTCGATGTTATATTAGATATGGACTGGCTGTCTCCCTATTATGCTATTCTTGATTGTCACTCCAAGACCGTGACGCTGGCTATGCCAGGATTACCGAGGTTAGAGTGGAGAGGTTCCTTAGAGTATACTCCCCGCCGAGTCATTTCCTTTCTTAAGGCTCAACAAATGGTTGAAAAGGGGTGTGATGCATATTTGCCTTATATGAGAGATGTTAGTGTTGAGACCCCTACAGTTGAATCAGTTCCAGTTGTCAGGGACTATTCTGATGTATTTCCAGCTGATCTTCCGGGTATGCCACCCGATAGAGATATTGATTTAGGTATTGACTTGTTGCTGGGCACTCAGCCCATTTCTAGTCCTCCTTATCTCATGGCTCCTCCTGATTTGAAGGAGCTGAAGGAGCAGTTACAGGAGTTGCTCTAAAAGGGATTCATCAGGACCAATGTATCACCTTGGGGCGCTCCGGTATTATTTGTGAAGAAAAAAGATGGCTCGATGTGTATGTGTATTGACTACCTGAAGATATGGTCATTATTTATATGGTGTTCCCTGTGAGATATCATGGATCATCGGAGTTTGCAGAACATATTCAGGCAGAAGGATCTGAATTTGCACTAGCGTAGGTGGTTGGAGTTGCTAAAGGACTATGACATCACTATATTATACCACCCGGGGAAGGTCAATGTGGTGGCCGACGCCTTGAGTCGCCGGTCAGAGAGTTTGGGGAGTTTTGCATACCTTCATGCAGCTGAGAGGCCTCTAGCCTTAGATTTTTAGTCCTTAACCAGTCAGTTCATGAGATTGGATCTTTTTGAGCCTTGCCGGGTATTAGCTTGTGTGGTCTCTCGATCTTCCCTTCATGACCGTATCAGAGAGCGCTAGTATGATGATCCCCACCTTTTGGTTCTTCAGGATAGAGTCCGGTGGGGTGATGCCAGGGATGTGACTATAGGAGATGACAAGGTGATGAGGATGCAGGGCCTTATTTGTGTGCTCAACATGTATGGGCTTCGGGAGTTGATTCTTGAGGAGGCCCATTGTTCGTGGTATTCCATCCATCCTGGCACCGCGAAGATGTACTAGGATCTAAGACAACACTATTGGTGGCGAAGGATGAAAAAAGATATAGTGGAGTTTGTAGCCAAGTGTCTCAACTGTCAGCAAGTCAAATGTGAGCATCAGAGACCGGGAGGGTTACTTCAGCAGATTGAGCTACCAGAGTGGAAGTGGGAGCAGATCACAATGGAATTTATGGTCGGACTTCCTCGGACTTTGAGTAAGCATGATGCTATTTGGGTGCTTCTGGATCGGCTGACCAAATCAGCCCATTTCATTCCAGTCCTGACTACATATTCATCTGAGAGGTTGGCTGAGATTTATATCAGAGAGATTGTTCGCATCCACGATATTCCAGTATCTATCATTTCAGGCAGAGGTACATCACAGTTCTGGAGAGCCATTCAGCAGGAGTTAGGCACTAAGGTAGAGTTGAGTAAAACTTTTCACCCTCAGACAGACGAGCAGTCCGAGCGCACGATTCAGATTCTCGAGGATATGCTCCGTGCACGTGTGATAGATTTTGGAGGGTCATGAGATCGATACTTGCCCCTTGCAGAGTTTGCTTATAACAACAACTACTAGTCCAACATTCAGATGGCGCCGTATGAGGCTTTATATGGTAGGCGATGCAGGTCTCCCGTGGGATGGTTTGAGCCGGGCAAGGCCTGATTGTTGGGTACAGACTTAGTTCAGGATTCCCTGGACAAGGTGAAGGTGATTCAGGAGAGACTTCGCACAACTCAATCCAGGCAGAAGAGCTATGCGGACTGGAAGGTTCGTGACTTGGCATTTATGGCTGGTGATCGGGTTTTGCTTCGGGTATCGCCTATGAAGGGCGTCATGAGGTTCGGGAAGAAAGGCAAGCTGAGTCCGAGATTTATTGGCCCTTTTGAGGTGTTGCGACGTGTTGGGGAGGTTGCTTATGAGCTAGCCCTGCCTCCCAGCCTAGCAGGGGTTCATCCGGTGTTCCACGTCTCCATGCTCCGGAAGTATCACGGTGACCTGACTCATATCTTGGATTTCAGCTCAGTCCAGTTGGACAAGGAACTATCATATGTTGAGGAGCCAGTGGCTATATTGGACAGGCAGGTCAGAAAGCTCAGATCGAAGAATATTGCCCCAGTTAAGGTTCAGTGGAGGGGTCAGCCAGTCGAGGAGGCAACTTGGGAGACCGAGCAGGATATGCGGAGTCAGTACCCTTATCTTTTCACAGCTTCAGGTATGTTTCTATACTCGTTCGAGGACGAACGATTATCTTAAAAGGGGGGAAGATATAACGACCCGATCGGTCATTTTAAGAGTTAGCGCCCCGATCCCCTATTAACCACTTCTCCCATGTCTATTTATGTTATTGGAACTTGTCGGAGCGTTGAGTGATGAAATCCGGGGTGATTTTGGACACATAGTCCATAAATGTGGAATTTAGCTTTAGATATCTGGCCGTAACTAGAGCGGTGTGAAGACGGATCCAGAATGAAATTTCGTCGACTCTGTTAGCTCCGTTGGGTGATTTCGGGGTTAGGAGCGTGTTCGGGATATGTTTTCGAGGTCCGTATTGGATTTAGGCGTGAATTGGCGAAAGTTAGAATTTTGGCGATATCGGCTGATAGGTGAAATTTTGATATCAGACTCCAAATGGAATTCCGAAAGTGACAGCAGGTTCGCAATGTCATTTGTGACCTGTGTGCAAAATTTGAGGTCATTCGGATGAGTTTTGACGTGTTTCGACGTTGGATGTGGATTTTAGAAATTTCATAAGTTCTTAGGCTTGAATCTATGCATAATTGATGATTTTGATGTTATGAGATGTGTTTTTAAGGCTCGACGAAGTTTTAACAAGGTATTAGGGTAAGTTGGTAGGTTTGGTGGTTTGGTTGCGGTCCCGAGGGCCTCAGGGTTGTTTCGGATGCCCAACGGGTGAGTTTGGGACTTTGAGAGCAGCTGAAGCATTCTGGTTCTGGTGTCTCGCACTTGTGATGGTATTTCCGCAGGTGCGAAGGGGGTGCACGCAGGTGCGGACATAGCTTAGACTGGCTACTCGCAGGTGCGTAAGAGTACCCGCAGGTGCGGAGCCGCACCTGCGACCCAACCACCGCAAGTGCGACCCCAGGTCGTTTAATGAGTTTCTGCACCTACGATTGTGTTTCCGCAGGTGCGGCACCGCAGATGCGATCCTAGTGTTGCAGGTGCGAAACATCTGTGCTGGTTATACTAAAAATCCGAGGGTTTGAAATTCATAATTCCAAAATCGATTGTGAGCTCATAACTTGGCGATTTTCAGTGGGATTTGAAGAGGAGAATCTTAGGTAACATTTTCTAACCTTAATCCATTTGTATATCAATAATCTTTATCAATCTCCTCAATCTAATCAATGAAATTGGATGAAAAACCATGAAATTGGGATGAGATTTTCCCGAGTAGAAATCTGAGGATTCAGGGAGAGTTAGACGTCGGATTTTGTTGATTCTTGTTCGAGTGGGTTCATGAGAGAATGGGTGTTCGGGAAATATAAATTTTACCTGATTTCGATACGTGGGCTCGGGGGATTTTTGGGCGAATTTCCTAATTTCGCGTACTAACTTAAAAATAATTAGCTATTTTGTTCCCTTGAAGTGATATTTACACCATGCAATCGATTTGAATAGATTTGGGTCACCCGAAGTTAGATAGTCGTGGCAATAGCCTGGTATTGAGTTGATTAGCGCAGTCAAGGTAAGTGGCTTGCCTAATTCTGTGTTGGGGACTTCCTCTTAGGTATTTTTATACTGATTTTGTTACGTGGACGCCGCGTACGTGAGGTGACGAGTGCGTACACGGGTCATTGTTGCTAAAATCCTATTTTTACTTTCATGAAATCACTCATTTTCATCCTTGTATTACTGTTTCATGTCTTAACTGAGTAGTTAGCTTAAGAGTAAGCATGTCTACCTGTCCTTACTTGATTTCCTCTTATTTGCTACTAGTTGCATCATGCTTAGGTAGCTTTACTCTATTCTTGCCTGTTGTTTTCCTGGACTGTTTAATTAAACCGTATCCGACATACTTCTGCTTGCATATTTAAATTGGGACTACGGACCAAGATCTGGGAGCTTTCCCCCTGTACTGCATTTCATATTTAAATTGGGACTACAGACCGAGATCCGGGAGCTTTCCCCCTGTAGTGAAATGCATATTTAAATTGAGACTACGGACGGAGATCCAGGAGCTTTCTCCTTGTACTGCATAGCATATTTAAATTGGGACTACGGATTGAGATCCGGGAGCTTTCCCCCTGTAGTGAAATGCATATTTAAATTGAGACTACGGACGGAGATCCAGGAGCTTTCTCCTTGTACTGCATAGCATATTTAAATTGGGACTACGGATTGAGATCCGGGAGCTTTCCCCGTGTACGGCATTGCACATTTACTGTTGGGATATATGCTGTTGAGCCGAGGGCTCTCTTTCTGTTATTAAATTCTTCCAGTTTCCATTAATCCTGTTTATCATTGCTTATCTATATTTCACTGTTTTAAATTGTATATTGATTTGGTTTAAAAACTCAGTAGGGCCTCAACCTGACCTCGTCACTACTTGTGTAGAGCTACATTTAGTACATCGCCGCGTCCGCAGAATCCCACGAGTTCCCTTCTACTGTAGTATAGGCATAGAAGACTTATGTATTTTTCCACTATTTCATTGTGTAGAGCTACATTTAGTACATAGCTTGTGACTATAGTGACATTTCGGGTTTTGGAAAGTGAAAGTGTATATGCTGAGCATCTATGTTATATCTACTTGAGTTCTTTTCTTTTTTTATTTTATTGATTCTATCATTTTTCGCAAATTTTAGGCTTACCTAGTCCTAGAGATTAGGTGTCATCACGATACCTTTCGGAGAGCAAAATGGGTTGTGACACTTAGTTAATAAAATAGTATAATAACCTTGTTTTATATTGTCGTTGACTGTTGCGTACTCAACTTCCTCTTCTTTGTGATCTGGGAAACAAGCATTGTCATTTTTTCTGTGGTGGTACCATCACTACTGGATGGTCTAATATCTAAATACATTGGTGAAATAGAAACATCAACTGTTTCGGGTTGACGGGATGAAGATGTCCTAATTTCATCCAAGACTTTGTTAACTGATTGCGTGAATAATTTCTTTATCGATACAAAGTCGCCTGCAACCTGAGAAACAAGCACAATACCACAAAATATTAAACATCAATAAAAGTTACTGTAATACCTTTCTAGCCAATTACTACCTTTGTCTTGAAAGCATCTAAATCACTTTGAACCTTTGTAATTGCAGTTCTCAACCGTTGTATTTACCACAATATAGCTTGGTCGGGCTTATTCTTCACAACTCCAGAATTTTCAGGTATAAACGGGAGATTGCGACGATGCAATGAACTGTCTCCTTGTTCTTCCATTTCATAATCCCTTTCTTCCGGTAATTTTATGAGTTCCAACTCTTCAGTTGTTGCAACAATAATTGAAAACTGCAACAAAAGGTACAATAACATAATCCACTTTGTATAATAACTGTCTGACAATCGTATAAATTATATATGTCATAGTAATGTGCTATCAAAAATTATATTTTACAGATATACATAACTTTGGCACTCAATATGTATTGTAACTGTATTAATTAACATAGCATTCTAAAAGCAACTAGAAACCTCAATTCCAGTATATAATGTCTATAGTGCAATATTTATACTTAGAAACTACAGTTGAAAACATGCACATATTTAGCATGTTCATCCATTAAGAACCGCCGGTTGCACCATTTATAGCATTCATGAACACCAAACTGATGATTTTAGCAACATGTATTATAAATGTATGATAATTGTTATTTGTATGCTACTAATATTGTATTATACAATTTTGACTTGACAGATGTATAGATACTATATATATTAAGAATTTAACTATTACATAAAAAAACAAATAGTTTTTTACCTTGATCCAAGTTGGAGTGAACATAAGATTCTCTATGACTTTTTGTCAAAGTTGGGATTTGACCTTTGTCCATCTCAGAATACGAGGTATCTAATTGCCGGGGAGACGGACGACAATTTGTTTATCAACCATAGAACAACACTCGAATATCCAAACTTGAAGCGCAAGATTACATTTTTTTAGGGAGTCATGTTTTGGATACTTCCTCGATTTGCCCCCTAATATAGGTACACAACATCAGATGATTAATGTATTGATGAAAAGGGGGTTGAATGACTACTGTACTGACATTTTCTCTATAGAGATCAACGGTCAGAGGTTGAATTTTGGTCTACATGAATTTGGTATAGTTACTGGTCTAACATATGTTGCATTGGAGGGAGATCTTGGGTTTGATCCACAGGTTAGACCAAACTTAATGGACAGTTACTTCCCAAACAAGGACAAAGTAGAGAAGAAGCTTGTAACGACTCGACCGATCGTTTTGAGCTCTAGCGCGTTGTTCAACGGTTTGAAGCCGTGAGCAGCTCAATTTCAGGTATTATGACTTGTAGGTGTGGTCGGAATAGAATTTCGGAAAGTTTAGAGTTGATTTGGAAAGAAAATTCTCATTTCAGAAGCCTTAAGTTGGAAGAATCAACTAAGATTGGGATTTTGAGTAAACGACCTCCGAATTAGGATTTGAAGGTTCCTGCAGGTTCGTATGATGATTTCGGACTTGGGCGTATGTCCAGATCGGGTTTTGGATAACCCGGGAGCATTTCGGCATATATTGTGGAAGTCAGTATTTTGAAGAAAATTTCCTAAGTTTGGCTTGAAGTGCATTTCAGTGATTTTGATGTTCGTTTGGGATTCTAAGTCTGGGATAGCTTCGTATGGTGATTTTGGAGTTGGGAGCGCGATCAGAAGTGAATTTGGATGTTCGTAGGTCATTTTGAAGTCATTTGGCGAAAGATAGAAATTTGAAGGTTTTTGAGAAATCCGATCGAAAGTGGAAGTTTTGATATCGAGGTCGGAATGTGATTTCAGAAGTTGGAGCTGGTCCGTAATGTCGAATATGACTTGTGTGCAAAATTTGGGGTCAATCGGACGTGATTTGATAGGTTTCGACATCAGATGTGGAAGTTTGGAATTTCAAGTTCATAAAGTTGGGATTTGGGTGCGATTCATGGTTTCGATGTTGTTTGATGTGATTTGAGGCCTCGAGCAAGTCCGCATTATGTTTTGGAACAGGTTGGTATAATTGGACGGGGTCCCGGGAGCCTCGGGTGGAGTCCGGGTGGTTAACAGATCAAGTTGAGAGTTTGGAGAAGGCTGGAATTGTTGTCATCTGGTGTGACCGCACCTGCGAGGATTTGGCCACAGGTGCGGCTATGGCACCGTAGGTGCGAAGGATTGATGGTCTGGCTGGGAGCGCAGGTGCGATGGTATTTTCTCACCTGCGAGGTCGCAGATGCATGTTATGGGGCGCAGGTGCGAGGTTGGCTTGAGTTGAGGAAAGCCGCAGGTGCGGAGGTTTGGTCGCACCTACGGAGTCGCAGATGCGAATGTTCAACCGCAGGTGCGGAAAATGGCCTGGGCAGAATGTTTTAAAATCGAGAATTTGTGGCCATTTCTTCATTTTTTTCTCTTGGTTTGGACAATCTTGGGAGGCTTCAAAGAGAGGATTTCTTCATGCATTGTCAAGGTAAGTTACTCCTTCATGTTTCTAAGTTAAGTACAAGATTATATGCATGGATTAGACATGGAAATTAGTAGGAGAATTGGGATTTTGAGGAAAGACCTAGAAATAGTAATTTGGATTTTTAGCCACGAATTTGGGCATGGAATTTAGAGTAAATCATATAATTGAACTAGTAAAGCTATGGGTAGAATATATCTTTGAGAAATTTCGGATTCCAGGCATGTGGGCCCGAGGGCATTTTGGTCATTTCACCAAGCGGGGTAGGGAAATTATATGATTTGGAATTGTTGCAAATATTATAGTATATTTTCATTGGTTTGTCGTTGTTTGGATAGTTTTGGGGCGTTGTGTGATGTGTGGCTAGAATTCATGGTTTAAAGCATTATGTACCTTACATTTTATGTGCGTTAATGTTAAAAATACACGTTGTATGTGCATAATGGAGTCTATTTCATGTGTAGGTGAATTGGAGATGGAAGCCGAGCTAAATGGATGCATAAACGTCAAAAATACGCTCAAGAGTCGAAAAGGAGTGACCTGGGCATTTGAGTTGTAAAGCCTGGTCATACCAGGCTATAGCTGGGCGTTTGGGATATAAAGCCTGGCATGACCAGGCGTTTGGGGGGCGTTAGAGCCCTAACGCCAGGCCTGGCCAGGCTTTATCCCGGCGTTTGGGCCATAAAGCCTGGTCCCTGGTCCGGTCAAATCCGAGTTTTGAAGGTTTTAAGTATTTTCCGGTTTGAATAGAAGTCTCCTACACGTTTAGGGTTTGTCCCAAACATATAAATAGACCCAAAAATACAACTTTGAGGGAAGGATGCCATTTTTGGAGAGAAGATACACACGGGATCATTAGGAAGTAAAGGATTTCTCATTTTCTTCATCTTATTCTAATATTTTCAATTTATGCAACACTTATGCAATTGTTTGATTCTAGCATGAGTGGCTAAACACCCATTTTTCTGGGGTTGTGGTTTAGCCATGAATATTGTTATTCGACATTAATTTAACCTTGATTATAGTTCACTCAATATTTGGTTGTTTCTTCAATTCTGCGTTTAATTGCTTAATTGTCTGGCCAGCAATTTGGTTCTATATACTATCTATGTTATGCTTGGGAAAGCCGTATATAGATTAGAGAAGAATTGAAGAGAGCGCGATCTTAACCCTTCAGGGGAGCGGATTTGTGGTTAGGATAGGAATATACCTAGTCACCATGCTTAATTAAACATCGTAATCTTAATGCGTTCGAATAGATTAATTTTATAGGAATATATGCGTTAATCTATTGAGAATAGGCGAGTAGTGCTTCGGGAGAAGGCTATGAGAGAGTTTATCGATTAATTAGCAACCATGAGTGAATTATATGAAAGGGAGAGTTAATTGGAATGCAATATGAGTGGTGAATTGATCGCAAACCTGGAATATTTGTCTCTACTGAATATACACCACAATACTCTCGTTACTTGATAATTAGCTCTTTCATAGAATCGTAGTATAAAATAGTTACATTCCTGGAGTGTATTTTGGCTTGATTAAATAACAAATAGAGTGATTTGGAAAGTAGTTTACACAAGTCCTTGTGGGTTCGACATTCGATTTAACATTATATTACTTGCTACGACCACGTATACCTGCGTGTGCTTTTGGGACCAACAATTTTTTGGCGTCGTTGCCCACTTGACGTTCTACTACCCTTCAACACATACACATTTCATTATCAAGGAGTATTTTACTTTTCAATAACACACCCTACCCTTTAACTATGATCGATACCGGCAATCAAGTATGGACATACAAAATTTTACATTCTTCCCCTTCTTTAAACATGCCCAAGTATAACAATTTAATCAATCGTAACAACAACCTAATTGCAACCACCCAACCTCAAGAGTCAACTTGCAGCCACTAAGCCCTCTCAATTCACGCACCTACCCAACAAGAAAGTTTACTACATTCCCAATCGTTCATGAGATCATGTTCCCTCACCAACAAACAAAAGAGTGAATATAAATAGTCCACACATTCAAATATGGTTTTGAACATAATTTAAGGACATCACACAATTTAAAAAATTCCCTCACTCTCACAAAGAATTCATATGCATCCCGTAGTCGTACCATAAGCTTGCCAGTAGTGTAGATCTCCACTAATTCAAGTTAGCCAAATCTAGGATCAATTAGGACTTTTAATGTTGTAATGTAGGCTAAAGGACGGGTATGATATATTTAGGAATAGTGACTAAGCACCTTAATACACTACCTTCACAAATCAACACATATTCTTCTCAACCAATTTCCTTTGCCACAACTCATATTCAACATAGCCCTTTTTCAATTAAGCACTTCTATATTTTCACTAGCACAAATTAATAACAATTTGGAGGTGTGTATCTTTTTTTTTTATACATACTTTTACTATCATTTGTTTTCTTTCTTTCCTACACACACTCCATGCATGAAATTTCATTAGCTAGTGGATTTTGAATACAATTTTTAGTGCACTAACGGGCCTTTCCATGGTTCCAATCAAAATATACTCCCCAATATCTCACCTTACTTCTTTTAGAGACTAAGTGACTTAGGAGGAAAATGTGCAAAAATCTCAATTTAAGAACAAAATAGGGGCACAGCTTGTAATGTGGGTACCAAAGAAAAGGTCAAACGGCTCAAAGGGGATAGCAATGGAAATTTTTAATTTTCATGTGACAAGCACATCCATGATCAAGCAAGAAAATGCCTATGTCATCTCCTAGACTAGGATAGCCTACAATTTAGCTTTGATTAACACACGGGGCAAGTTCTAGACTACACAGGACATCATAGACAATCACTAAACCTCACTCACACATTGCACATGACTCAATCACAACGGTTTTATTCAAATCTCAAGTCAAGCAAGCACACAGAATTGAGAGAATTAAGCAATATCACACTATATAGCATACAAGTCAAACAACTGAGCTATTGCGTCACAAAATAGGCTATTTATTTTTACTCAGGCATCACAGGTCAAACCAAATATAAGGGAAAGCAGAATGTATGTCATAACCTAATATGCCGGCATCAAACATGTCATAGGGTATTACTAAGATTAACTCAGTTCCTTCCTAACTACTCAAAAAAAAACAAAAATAATTTAAAGTACCCGGTTCAAGTTACACCTTTGGAAAAGAATCGGTGCCCAAAGAAAAACCAAGGGATACTACCTAACTATCCAAAAAAGAATCTTTTTGATATTTTTAAATCGGACTTTATCCCTCAAGAAAATTGTCCAACATATCCATCGTTGGGAAAATCCAAGATTTTTCTAAAACTAAAACAATAATTTTATACAATTACACTTTACTTCAGAAAGTAGTTTCCCCACCCCACACTTATGTTATGCATAGTCCTCGATGCATGATCCCAGACATGATTCTCAATCTTTAGAGTCGGGATGACCCCACACTTAAGCTCATACATGCCCCTCAACTTTAACTTTTGGGTACTCAGACTTCCCCTACTCTGCAAAATAAAAATAACACAAAACTGACACTAAAAAAAAAATAATGAAAAGATATACAGGCTGGGTTGCCTCCCAACAAGCGCCTGATTTAACGTCGCGGCACGACGCAGAATCTCGCCTCACTAATCAGCGAGCACGACCTTGGTCTTCTCACGATTTATGGTACCACCCCAATAGTGTTTGACTCTATGTCTGTTCACTAAAAATTTTCTTTCACTATGTATAGCTCGCAACTCAAGTGAACCATATGGGGTGACTCTCACTATCTCAAACGGGCCTGTCCATCTCGATTTCAGCTTTCCAGGAAACAGTCTAAGCCTAGAATTGAATAATAATACATGTTGGCCTGACTCAAAATGACGTGGCTTTATATGTTTGTCATGCCATCTCTTGGTCTTTTCTTTGTAAAGTTTGGAATTTTCGTATGAGTGCAACCTGAACTCATCCAATTCATCCAACTGCAGTAATCTTTTCTCACCCGCGGCTTCAAGGTTCATGTTTAGCTTCTTGATGGCCCAATATGACTTATCTTCAGGCTCTATGGGCAAGTGACATGCCTTCCCATAGACCAGCTTGTACGGTGATGCCCCAATTGGTGTTTTGTACGTTGTTCTGTATGTCCATAAGGCATCATCTAACTTAGAAGCCCAATCTTTCCTGTTCACACTCATTGTTTTCTCTAATATTTGCTTAATTTCTCTTGTTGATACCTCTACTTGTCCACTTGTTTGAGGGTGATATGATGTTGCAACTCGATGACGGACCCCATATTTAGCTAAAAGGTTATTCAACAACCGATTGCAAAAGTGGGTTCCTTCATCACTAATCAAGGCACGTGGAGTACTAAATCTGAAGAATATATTCTTCTTCACAAACGCAGCGACAACCATGGCATCATTCGTCGGCAATGCAATTGCCTCCACCCATTTCGACACGTAGTCAACTGCCAGCAAAATGTATTTATTTCCCCTGGATGATGGGAATGGACCCATAAAGTCTATCCCCCATACATCAAAAATCTCTACCTCCAAGATATTATTCAAAGGCATCTCGTGCTTCCTTGTTATCGTTCCTGTTCTCTGGCACTGGTCACACTTTTTAACAAATGCGTGGGCATCTTTGAATAGCGTTAGCCAGAACAAACCAGATTATAGCACTTTCGCCGTTATTCTATTGCCACCATGATGGCCCCCATATGGTGATGCATGACAATCATATAGAACAAGTTCCACTTCTTTATCAGGAATACATTTCCTCATCAACTGATCACCACATTCTTTGTACAGGTAGGGCTCATCCCAGTAGTAAAACTTCACATCGCGTAAGAACCTCTTTCTTGCTTCAGATTCTATTTCCGGAGGAAGTACTCCACTTACCAGATAATTCAAATAGTCTGCATACCACGGAGGAGGGTCTTGGGTTATAGCAAAGAGTTGCTCATCAGGAAAAACTTCTTTAATATCTCCACCCTCCTTCACATGATCATGATTTTCCAGCCTTGACAGATGGTCAGCTACTTGGTTATCAGTTCCCTTTCGGTCTCTTATCTCCACATCAAATTCCTGCAACAATAAAACCCAGTGCATCAATCTAGCTTTAGATTCTTTCTTTGTAAATAAATACCTGATTGCTGCGTGATCTGTATGGACTATAACTTTTGTTCCCACCAAGTATGCCAGAAATTTTTCAAAGGCCCACACCACAACTGACAAATCCTTCNNAATTGCATGGTCACTTGCATCACACATAAGTTCAAATGGTACTGACCAATCAGGTGCAACAATTATGGGGGCAGCTACAAGTTTCTTTTTTAGCTCCTCAAATGCCTTCAGGCACGGTGCATAAAAATTGAACTTGACATCTTTTTCCAGCAACCTGCACAAAGAAGTAGCAATTTTAGAAAAATCTTTAATAAAGCGCCTAAAAAATCCTGCATGTCCCAAGAAACTCCGGACGCCCTTCACTGAAATTGGTGGAAGTAGTTTTTCAACTGCCTCCACTTTTGCCTTATCAACTTCGATGCCACTTTTAGATACTCTATGACCCAAAATGATGCCTTCCTACAACATAAAGTGGCATTTCTACCAATTCAACACCAGATTCGTTTCTTCACAACGAGCCAACACCATGCTCAGATTTTTGAAACAATCATCATAAGATGACCCAAAGACTGAGAAGTCATCCATGAACACCTCTACGAATTTTTCCACCATATCAGTGAAAATAGCCATCATACATCTCTGGAAGGTGGCTGGTGCATTGCAAAGACCAAATGGAATTCGCTTGAAGGCGAAGGTGCCATAAGGGCAAGTAAACGTGGTCTTCTCCTGATCCTCTGGGCATATGACAATTTGATTGTAACCTGAATATCCATCTAGAAGGCAATAATATTCATGCCCTGCTAATCTGTCCAGCATTTGATCAATGAATGGGAGTGGAAAATGNCCAGTTGCTGTCAGAAATAGGAAAAATGATACCTGCATCCAGCAATTTTATGACTTCTTTCTTCACTACTTCTTTCATGATGGGATTCAGCCTCCTTTGCTGCTCAACACTCGGGCGATGTCCATCTTCCAAAAAGATTTTATACATGCAAAATGATGGACTGATTCCTTTAATATCTGCAGTGGTCCACCCAATCGCCTTTTTGTGCTCATGAAGACTAAGCAATTTATGTTCTTGTGTATTGGTCAGGCTGGATGAGATGATCACGTGCAATGTCTCAGAGTTCCCCAAATAGGCATAGCGTAAATGTGCTGGAAGAGGTTTGAGTTCCAACTTAGGAGCCTCTTCAATAGATGGATTAGGAGGGGTTAGAGTAACATGCTTGTTCAACTCTTCAAATTTTCCTAGCCCGTAGAGGTAACTGCAAGATACTTCAAGAACTTTCTCAATGTCTCCCCTTGTTTCATCCCCACAGTCTTCTTCATCCCCAACTAACACTCGCCCAAGAGGGTCAACCGGACTCATGTATTGAACCATTGATGCTGATTTTCTTTCCACTACAGTAATCATGGATAGCTCTTCATAGTGGACAAGTAACTTGAGTGCCTTATAAACATTAAACACCTCCACTTGATCACCAACTCGCATCATCATTTTCCCTTCACACACATCAATAATAGCTCGGCCCGTAGCTAGGAAGGGACGCCCCAAAATAAATGGGACTTCCTGATCAGGCGCATAGTCCAAGATAATGAAATCACCTGGGAATATGAAAGAACCCACCTGAACCAGCACATCTTCAATTACTCCCTCATGATGAGCAAGGGAGCGATCAGCCAATTGTAAAATCACTGTTGTTGGGCGTGGTTCACCCAACCCCAACTGTTTGAACACAGATAGCGGCATCAAATTAATACTTTCCCTAAGATCGCACAAAGCTCGACCGACTTCATGCTTACCAATTGAGATTTGGATAGTAAAACTACCCGGATCTTTTAATTTCTGAGGTAGCTTTGAATTCTTGAGCTAACTTCCTCAGTGAGCGCCACGGTTTTGAACTCATTCAGCCTTCGTTTATTGGCCACAATGTTCTTAATGTATTTAGCATATTTGGGCACCTCCTGTAGAATGTATACCAGTGGAATATTGATTTGTACCTGCTTTAAGAGGTCAAGAAACTTATTGTATGCTGCATTATCTTTCACCTTTTGCAACCTTTGAGGGAATTGAGGGGGTGGCCTCGCAACAATTGGTGGGGGTTGCTCAGCCACTGCCTCCTTTGCTCACTTATCTGATTCTTTCGGGTTGTCTGATGTTGATTCACTAGTGGCTAGCTTCTCATTAAAAGTTACCTGCTTTCTCTTTTTGGACTGGACTTCTTCCAATTGTTTCCCATTTCTCAATGATATAGCATTAACAGATGCTTTAGGATTAGCTTCAGTGTCACTTGGAAGAGTCCCCGTTGGTCGGGTATTTTGAGAACTAGTGAGTTGCCCCACTTGACGTTCTAAATTTCTCATCGCTACAGTCTAGGCTTGGTGATCATCCATTATTTTCTGATTGAAAGCAAGTTGGTCGTTCATCATTCTCTTCATAATATCCTCAAGGCTTGCTGATGGTTCAGCCTGAGGTGGTTTGTACTGCTGTTGAGGTGCTGGATGCCTATAGTGATTCTGAGTGCTTTGATTTCCACCCCAAGAGAAGTTTGGGTGGTTTCTCCAGTTGGGTTTATAAGTGTTTCCATATTTATTTGCTTTTCCCCTATTCGCGTTACCCACAAAGCAGACATACTCTGGATTAACCGGGCATAAATCACTCGAATGACTCTCTCCACAGACTTCACAAAATACCTGAATCTGTTGCACTGGTTGGACCTGTTGCACTGGTTAAGATTGTTGCTTGTTAATGATCAGGTTCATCTGGTTGACTTGGTTAGTCAATGTGGAAATCTGAGCTGATAATGCTGAGACCACATCTAGTTCAAGAACCCCTGCTGACTTTTGAACCACATTTCACCTCATCTCACATTGCCAATCTGGATTGCTTTTGGAGAATTTATTCAGTAATGCAAATATTTCATCGTAATTCTTCTCCAACACCTGACCTCCGGCTGCTGGATCTACCACAATTTTGGTTTGTGGATGGAGCCCCTCAATGAAAGTGTGAAATAACACCTCGTTTGTTTGATTGTGATGTGGGCAGTCTCTTAGTAGCCCCTTGAACCTTTTCCATGCTGAATATAGAGATTCACCCATTTTTTGTCTAAAGGAGACTATCTCACTCCCAATCTTTGTAGTCTTTCCTGAAGGGAAAAACCTTGCCAGAAATTTTCTCGCCAAATCGTTCCATGTTATAATGGAATTAGCTGGTTCTACCTTCAGCCATCACTTTGCTTCCCCCAATATAGAGAATGGGAAAAGCGTGAGCCTCACATAATCTGGCGTGACCCCATTAGTGATATAAGTATCACTAATCTCCAAGAAGTTCAGAATGTGTTGTTGTGGATCTTCGTGTGGAAGACCCATAAACTGCCCGTTTGCATGAAGTAGTTAAATCATGATCTGTTTCAGCTCAAAGTGCCCAGTGATTGTGGGCTTCACGATGCTGGAGGTGACATTAGGAATACTGGGCATTGCCACCTCCTGAACAACCATGTGTTGTTCCTCTGCCATGTTCAAAGAAAATCGGATGAAGTCTTGAATATTGTCTGTATCTCTTGCTTCTCGCAACCTCCTGCGAAATGTTCTCTCAGGTTCGGGGTCAAATCCGTCAAGTCTGTCCTAGCTTCTGACCCTTCGCATTCAATCGAAGTTCCTGAGATTAGAGAAAAAAGCACATGACATTAGACTCAATGAAATAAACAATTAAAGTAAGTAACTAGAAATGCTGAACAAATTAGCAGGGCATGAATATTATTTCTTTCTAGATGGAAATTCAGGTCACAATCAAAGTGTCATATGCCCAGAGGATCAGGAGAAGACCACGTTTACTTGCCCTTATGGCACCTTCGCCTTCAAGAGAATGCCATTTGGTCTTTGCAATACACCAACCACCTTCCAGAGATGTATGATGGCTATTTTCACTGATATGGTGTAAAAATTCGCAGAGGTGTTCATGGATGACTTCTCAGTCTTTGGGTCATCTTATGATGATTGTTTGAAAAATCTGAGCATGGTGTTGGCTCGTTGTGAAGAAACGAATCTGGTGTTGAATTGGTAGAAACGCCACTTTATGGTGCAGGAAGGCATCGTTTTGGGTCATAGAGTATCTAAAAGTGGCATCGAAG